>CM052295.1:6852583-6937411 GCA_028455765.1 Lasioglossum oenotherae | reverse complement strand
TTAAAACGAGATTTAAATGATCTCAAAAATAAAATAAATTAATTCTTACCAGGTGTCTTCCGCACAAATTTCAATCCACAGTAAAGTGGTTTTACTTTTATTCTGGAAATCTGCTCCCCGTTTGCTACCCTTTAAAACGAGATTTAAATGATCTCAAAAATAAAATAAATTAATTCTTGCCAGGTACCTTGTCACACAAATTTCAATCTATAGTAAACTACCCTTACTTCTATACTGGAAATCATCTTCCCCTTGAAAACGAGATCTAAATTATCTCAAAAATAAAATAAATAATTTCTTCTCAGGCGTAGCAGTAAATTCCATTGGCGTATACCTGCACATATACTTTGAAATCGAGAAAAATGATTGTTTAAGTGGCGCAATTTCTATGGATACTGTACAGGCCGAACGAAAATTCCCCGCGAGACCATTCATCAAATCGCTTAATCGAATTATAACCGAGAAGAAAAGCCCGTGAGAAAGGCCGACGGACAAACCATCCAGTCGATTCACGAAGTTCATTCTTTAAGGGAGCGGATCAGCAAAGCCGGGCGTTTCTACCACCCCCGAAGCCTGGTTCTTCTTCGCGAGAAGCTTTCGGAAATTATTCAGCCGTTCGTCTTCAGCCCCAACCCCTTGGATTGAACAGCGACGCGCGTCCCGTCGCATCGGTGGGGTGCGGATCATTCGGTATTAACATAAAGTGGATTCAATATCTGCGGGCAAGAACTTAATTTAAATCCCCCGGAATATCTTAAGGGACACAATATCGGATCGTCGGGCTTCTGAGCGACAAGACGTCTCCGTGGATGGCGTGCACGCTCCACTAGTCAGTCGGCAGACTTCGCGATGGATATCGGCCGGAGATTTAAATCGAGTTAGCTCATTAGGTCATTGTCGGCGAATTGAATTTCTCATGGAGCCGACAGGACGCGTTGATTAGCTCAGCAAGCGTCTATCCGGTGGACGACGGAGCCGCCGCCTGCACGGTTAACCTTATGAATCTCCGTGGCTCACGTGTCCTGCGACTCCCTTGACAAATGGATTACCCGAGATGAGCCGGAAACAGGACACGCGTCCTGGGGATCACGCGTGCATATTATTTCGCTTGAAGCACTCATTAGGACGGCTGCTGGAACACCCGAGTCACTTTCTGCCGGGGACGCCCTTAACACCCGAGTTTACGGCTCTTTGCTGGATCCAGCTAGCATTTTTCGGGATTTTCGGATTTACTGGGATACGGGAAATGGAAACTGTGTCGCGCGACACCCAGACCGGATAGCCGCGTACGGTGGAAATACTGGCCGACAAACAAAATAGAGAATTAACGTGACCTAAGAAAAACATAGTGCTCAAGGGAAGTTCAAATATTAGCCACTTGAACCAGTTTCTGCCGTTTATTGTCAAACTAAATTTATAGAAATATTAAATTGAGAAATCTAATAGTTAGACTGCGGATCTTTGTGCAAAATAAAAATGTTCTGTCTGGATAGCAACATAATTAAGCGAAATATTAGGTTGGCAACTAAGTTCGCGATCTTCACATTTTCTCAAAGTCATTTATATACAGGTTGTACCCGTTAAGTTGTGTCACCATTTTTTAGGCATTTCCAGTAGTGCAATATTAAAACATGTTTTAGACAAAAGTTTGTCAGTACTTAGTGAGCTACATGTTCGCATATTCTTAAATCTGAAAAAATGCATTCTACGTAAAAAAAGGAAGGGCCACCTTGACATTTTTAAATGGCACCATATGTTTCGGACGTCATAGGATTGTTGCTGACGTCGAGACGAATTCAATAATTCAAACTCGAAAATTTTGTGCAAACGTGACTTTAATGAAAAATTATTTCTTACAAAATAAAGCAAGTTACATCTTCTACGATACAGAGCTCCGCTCTTTGTAGACTTTTCTTTGCCGCCATAATTAGGGCGTCTCGGTTTATGTCATCACATGCAGTTGTTATGCGATTCCGAAGTTCTTTGGGGATATCTGCGATCTGTTGTATACGACACAACAGTCGGTAACGTTCAAGAACTTTAATTTTCTACGTAAAAAACATTTTTTCAGATTTAAGAATATGCGAACATGTAGCTCACCAAGTACTGACAAACTTTTGTCTGAAACATTTTTTAATTGCACTACCGGAAATGCCTAAAAAATAGTGACATAGCTTAACGGGCACACCCTGTATATTTTTCAAGCATGAGTATTTTATATCAAGTTAATCAAAAAATTCAGAGCTTTTTATGATATACAGTTCAAAAGGAATGGTCACTGAATGAGGTTATAGTGATACAATAAAAGAATTACGAAATAAAAGGTCGCGAATTTAGTTGCCGACCCAATATGGTATCAAAGTATTTTTAACCGACTTCGAAAAAGGAGGAGGTTACTCAATTCGATCTGTATGTGCCAGTTTCTTTTTTTTTAACCGACTTCGAAAAAGGAGGAGGTTACTCAATTCGATCTGTATGTGCCTCTTTTTCGCTTTTTTTTCTATGTATGTTCAGCGATTACGCCGAGATGGATGGACCAATCGAAACGAAACCTTTTGCATCTTGTAGAGTATGTTCCCGGGATGGTCCCGTGCCAGAAAAATTTTACATTTCTTTATTAATTACGATTTTATTTGCGAAAATGTAGGGTGGTGATACCGTCGTGAACTCCGCTGAATGTTAGACATTAGGAACAGCGATGTCGTTACCGTTATCGATTGCGGCTTTCAGATATTTATAAATTACGATTTGGAATGTGACGGCTGACAGAGATAAGAAAAAGTGTGAAATAAAAACAAACTTTTTAAAAAAGAATTAAACCGACTTCGAAAAAACGCACTAAAAAGTATAAAATAATTTCCATTTAATATATGTGAATACACACGAACTTAAATACAATACAATCTTTTCGGAGGCGGCGCAAAATTGAAAATTTTCGACACTGGAAATTACGAAAATCCTTAAATTGTTCTAAATACTAATATATTTATATTTAAATAATATATTTGCGCCGCCTCCGAAAAGATTGTATTGTATTTAAGTTCGTGTGTATTCACATATATTAAATGGAAATTATTTTATACTTTTTAGTGCGTTTTTTTCGAAGTCGGTTTTCTTCTTTGATATGTTGAATGGGCTGAAAATAATACAACAGAACTTTTAAAGTCTTTTTACTGATTTTTGTTATAAATGCATAAAATCCACGGTCTATTAATAATATTTCACATTGATTTCGTTGAATTTGACTTGACTAATTCCACAAAGGAAGTTTCGAACTTTATCCACTGCCGGTTTCACCGAATTTCCCTGCGCGGATACAAGTGCGCATAAACATGCTCTGTCTAGCGATTACAATCGAACGTCATTGTCCTTACCGTTCTGGATCATTGGGAGCGGGGCGCGTTAGCGCAGCGAGCCGAATCGCGAATCGAATAATAGTTACAACTGCATAGTATAATACGACAACTTGTAAGAGCTCCTACCGTCGCCTGGGACGGCATCGGGCTCGTCAATACAAAACTCACGGCGCGTTTAAGTAACCAAGGAGACTCGAGGATCCGGCTGAATCGAAATGATTCGAGGCGGAAGGAGGAGACTGGCTGGAAGTTTGATCGGCCAGGCTTGAAATTATCGACGCGAGAGCGGAACCGGGGAAATTTCGAATAATACTCATTACAAGTCGAATGACGCCGGGGTGGGCGGACGGGGGGGGAGGGCGGTCGACAATGTCGTTACGTTTCGGTTACTGCCACTCGCCCCGACGGTTTCCATTAGTTTTATCTGTTTATCTTTTAGTATGGCGGCCACTCGTCGCCCCCGATGGAACCGGTCCAGTTTATGGTGTTCGCGGGCGTTTGCCGGCGCGCACGCGTTTTCTCGTTAAACTGGAAAACACGAGCGGTCCGTGAATAGTGTTCAAATAGTGTTCACCGTTCTCGAAAATTTCACCGGGTATTCCGACCGAACGTACGGATTACACCGGGTGTTCAAACAGAACGCCACATATGATACAGGAATGCTTAAATGCTAGACGAAATCGTGGATGTTGATGCTTGCGATGTATTAGGTTGGTTCAAAAGTAATTGCGGATTTGTATAGTATATCATGATATACTATAATAATAATAATATTCATACTATACTATAACAATGGCGAACTGGCGGCTCGCGAGCCAGCTGTGGGTCCCATCCCCACTCTTCTCCCCGGCTTAAGCGAAGGGAATTTCCCCCTCTACTTGGCTGCTGAACGGGAGGGAAACGGAGCCTCCGTTAGTGGGAACAGTGGGGGAAGCAAAGGCGGGCTCCGAAGCACAGCTGGGCGAGGGGCGAAGGGTAAGGGGCCTGGCGAGACTCGCAGATGGCAACCCTGTGTCGAAAGTGGGGAGCTGCTCTTATCCATAACTGTCGCATTGGTAGTTGGGGTTCTCTGAACCCCGGAGAAGATTTTCTTTGCTTATTTTACGTCGCTTTGTGAACTCCTTCAGGAGAATTATTTCGCGACGGGACCTACAGTTTTTATAAGGTGGGTTCCGAACCACCTGGGGCACCACAGTTTACAGAGCACATGGAGTATATCCAGAGGCGCCGGCATTGGGCCCCTTAATAATAATTTTATATTTATTACTAACTCTTCTATTTTCAATAAAAATCTGTTTATTTAAATACAAACCCTTACGAAAAATTTATAATTAAATGAAATTCTCTAAATTAAGTATCTATATCTATTCCTACAGTAAACATTATCTAAATATTATATTAATATTATAACCCTCAAATAATATAAATACCATATAAATTTACCTAAATTATATAAATAATATTATTCCCCTTAAATAATATTAATTTTATTCAAAGAAGTTGCTCACTTCTTCATTAAAGTATGATACTCCTTATTTCCATGTCCCGTGTTTCATACTGCTAATGAATACGAATTAATTCTTCATGATTCTATTATAGTATGACTCTGAATTCATAATTAGAAGATGTACATAACTATATATATATATTGTATATATACCACAGTTTCATCGACTAACGACCCGCGTCTGTTTTGATCATTCTCTCCCTATCAGATTCTCTAGCTCGCTTCTAGAAGGCGAATAGGATTCAACTCGTGTATTATGACGTGTTTATATGGAGCAGGATGGAGCGCTATTACAGAACACCGACTGCCTAATTTGAATTCGGTTAATTAGACGTACGAAATGTTTCGCAGTAAATGTACTTATTAAATAAAGCATTGTACTAACTATATTATGGGTTGCATCCGCTGTATGCAGGAAGGTTTAAACTGATATGAAACTCCACGTTAATCTGGATTCTTTCGTATAATAGCGATACCATATTCTGTATAATAACCGAGTTGATATCTGATATTTTAACAAAATATTTCAATAAATTGATTAAAAAGCGACGAGGATCTGTAAAATTGTGCAGAAATGTTTGAAAAAGAAGGTAGAAATTCCGGGCTCAATAAATTTCGCAACGAGCAAGATAAAACGCGTTCTGATCCAGTTTATCAAGAATTTTTACTAGAACTCTTATTATAATCACTAGACTACCGATTTTTATGCAAAATAAAAAATGTTCGCATTGATTGCAAGACACAGGAAGCCAAATAAAAATTTCGTTCTTCTTTTAATTATCTTATTCACGTGAAACTAAATACATTGATGTCCCCAAATATTTCTAACATGTCCACTGCTTTAAATTACACGTACTCATTTTCGTAATCAACATAATAAATTCCAAAGAAATTGGATGAGTTTACGATTACAATTGCAATATGTATTTATAAAAAATGTTGAATAATCGGGTGTACGTAATGCGTGAAGGCTGGTAATGCTGAATTTCAAAATTTCGAAGCAACGATTTCAACGGAGTTATTTTCTCTCGGACCGTTCCTATTTCGTTAACCACGGTCTACAAAGATTTATCGAAAGGAGAGGAAAATGTTCGCCATACCGTACACGCGCGGTCAGGAATCGGTGTACTGTAATGACTCGATCAATGTATCGATATAACTCGGTTCTGGTTTCGATTACTTTGCCGTAGTATGTAGTACACGCCTATCAACATGGTACTTTTATCGAGACCAATGCCGATTCTAATCCAGTGGAGCTGATACTGGGGGTGGGGGGTGGGATTTGTTTGGTACTGTCGATACGAGTATCGTTTCCAAACAATTGGTACTAAAGTAACGTTACTATTAATTTTACTATGTCTATATAGTTTGATTTATTAATTTTGGTATGTCTATAATTTTGATAATTTGATATGTCTATAATTTCGATAATTTGATATGATCGCAATTCCATTTTAATTAAAAGAATTGGATTGAAAAAATCTTCGATCGTGAAGCTTTTATGCATACAGTTACGTATGAAATATTTCATACAAAAAGAAGAGTTTATCCAACAATATGATCACGTCAACGAGATACAAAGGGCACTATTGTCAGAGTACATTCTCGTTCAGTCTGCAGTTTCGACTAGAATGACTACTTTGATTTTGTGGGATTTTGGGGCGGATAATTCACCTTCAATGAAATTTAAATATTATTCCCCCAATGCTATTAAAACTTTCATTGTATTTATTTCGTTATATCCATCATGGAGAAGAGATTAAAATTTTTTAAATATTATTCCCCCACTGATATTATAACCTTCATTATACTTATTTCGTTATATCCAGCATGGAGACGAGATCAAAAGTTAAAAAGAGAAAAACGTATAATTTATATTCGCCAGTCGTCAGCCAATAAATACGTAAAGAATGATTTTCTGAAACCATGGTTTCATCGGTTCGGCAAGCTTTCTCAAAGTCTCAAAAGTCTCAGAAACAGAAAGTATACAGAGGAATTGCGGAATCGATTCGAGGGGTGGTGAGCAAATCGAAAGACCAGCGGAAGAAAAGGTAAACACAGAGGAGGAGAGAAGAGATTCCGAGAGTTTTAAGAATTCACGCGCGGTGCCAGGGTGTTGGGGTAGGTATGCGGGGGTGGTTTGCTGATTGGCTGAAAGCGAGAGAGAGAAAGAGAACGTCAAGGGCAAATGGGACAAGGAGGATCGGTCGGACCGGTGAAAGAACAACAGGAGAGAATTGAAATAAATTACGGAACAGAGGGGAACAATTAAGTGGCCACGGGAAAAAACGAAACTGTGGAGGCGGTCCGCGGTGCTAGGAGCGACGAGAACCAGTGGAAGGAATTCTAGAACAGGGAAAGGACTGGTTCTACGAATTCCAACGTTCTCGCGAAGATATCTGGGAGACTGGTAACAAATGCCATCCGAGGAGAGAGAAAGAGAGAGAGAAAGGGCATAGATCGCTCGAAGAAGTTTCTGAAAAACGACACCGAAACGAGCTGAAGAAGCGAACCGAGGAATGCAAGAAGCGCCAAGGATCTAGAAGCAAACGAATACCGATGTCTAAGCGAGAGAGGGAGAACGAGAGAGAGAGAGAGAGAGAGAGAGAGAGAGAGCCGCGGAGGTGAAAGAAAAATATGAAAGACCGAGAAAAAGAAGGGTGAAGGATGGCAGACAGAAAACGCTAGGTGGAAGAAAGGGGGCGGGATAGGGTTGAAGGACAGAGTCGTAGGGGTGCAGGGCGAGAGGAATCGATGTGAGTGTGAGACCGTAGTGGGAGGGACTGGGCACCAATCAATAGACGCGCGGCGGCGCCCCACCTGTCAACGCTACCCGAGATAAACAGGAGTATCCAGATTGGTATTTAAAAGTACCCGGCGTGTCGGATACGCGTGCTTTGACGATTGCTTTCTTTCTGTTCATAACCTGGTACCGATCTGAGACTTTGAGCCAAACATTTCTTATCCTCCTGTGATATACACACATATAACCATAAATGTATTGCAAAGTAAAAGAGTTGTAGAGATAATAGACTGCCTCCGAAAATTGAGAAAATAATTATTAGTAGACTGCGGATCTTTATGCATTTATGTAGAAATTTGCTGGGTGAAATATAAAACAGCGAAAGATTCGGAAAATCTAAAAAATCTCCCTTATAAAATCTATTAAGGGATGAAATGAATTTTTATTTAACCCCTGGTACAGCTACAGTCACAAAACATTTTTATTTCGAATTCAAAGAATAGGATAAGCAGTATAAGTTTGTATTGTTAGGTACTATATAGATGATTAATATTTTATGTAAATCGGTCGTTTTTGATCGTGTAAATCAAGTCCCATTTCTTGAGTGTAAGGTCGACATTGAATAAATATATTGTACACGTGTACAATTATGAATATAAAAACGGAACATGTTTTTATTTCGAAGTTGAACAATTTTTAGAGAGACTGGGCTATTGGAACGGCGACGCCCCATCTGTCAGGGCTACTCGAGATAAACGGGGGTACCCAGACTGGTATTTAAAAGTATCCGGGGTATCGGGTACGCGTGCTTCGGCTATTGCTCCCTTTCTGTATAACCGGGGAATGCAATATCAATGCAGACGAGTCGAGTTTCCACTTCAACGCTCGACTCCTTCGACTCGCTTGTTATTCGTTCGCCCGGCTGTTTTCTCCTCGGACTCATTACAAGATTTCTAGGCACCGAAGA
The DNA here is from genome assembly GCA_028455765.1 of Lasioglossum oenotherae. Taxonomy (NCBI): domain Eukaryota; kingdom Metazoa; phylum Arthropoda; class Insecta; order Hymenoptera; family Halictidae; genus Lasioglossum; species Lasioglossum oenotherae. Next base: position 6,928,838 of record CM052295.1, on the reverse strand, counting down.
GAACGACTGCAAGCTCCGTAGAAAAGTCTAAGACCTAACGCAGGCCCCACTGCATTCTCTTTTTAGGGTGGATTTATAGTGGAGCAGCGAGGTGAGCTGTGCGGTGAAAGAAAAAGAAAAACAAAGAAAATACATATGTACTTTTTCATTAGTATGTGTCGAAATGTTGTCACGAATGTTGGTTTCTTTTCACCGCGCCGCTATCATCGATGCTCGCAGCTCCACTATAAATCCACCCTAAGATTCATTCACACGATATTCTCGGGGACAGGAAAGGTGCAGAGAAAAAATTAGAATGTAATGAAATTTATACTATAATGTAGGATCAGAGATGTTTATTCACTGAATTTTCACAAATCTCCGTCCGAGATTTACAAACGTCACAAACATCTTTGTCTGTTAACGTGTCGTACTCGAATAATTCAACATCGCATCTACGAAGTATGAAGATCGCAATCAACCGCTGATCGTCGCGTCGCCACAGTTTCCAACGTCGTAACGCTCGGAAACACACTGCACCCCCTACAATAATTTATATTAGGTTGTCCCAAAAGTTTCTTCCGGAATGTGATCCTTTAATATTGCTAAATAAATATTTGGTTGTCCCAAAAGTTGGTTTTCGATGCATGCACATAATGCAGATTTATATTAAGAAGTACTGAAATATTAACATAAAGATTATCGTATTGTTTGTATTTATTTAGCGACATTGAAGGAACACATTCCGGAAGAAACTTTTGGGACAACCTAATATTATAGTTTGTTGAAAAATATTTGTTTGTGAAAATAGCACTAAGTTAGGGGTGAAAACTCCATTTTTCCTTCATATGAGTTTTTGAAAGGGTTTTCATCCCCATCTTTGGGGGCTATTTTGCAGACATTGTTCAGCAAGGAAATGATTAAACTTGCAAAACGATGTACACATTTATGTGATATGCACTCGTAAATAGAATACAGAGTAAACAATCTCATGCACTACTAACATAAAATGACATATACCATAATAGTGTGGCAACTCAACTGGAAGTGCCTATAAACTCTGAATAAAAATAAAAATAGCAGGATTGAGTATATGTATTATATGGTTCAAGCTATACGATGATCACGTGATATGTGTACATAATATTTGCATTTCCAGGCGCAAGCTTTTCTACCAGAGTCAAAAATTTATTTCCGCGACGAGACATAAACGAGAAAGAATTCAACGATGCACTCTTCGCATTTTAACATCACCACGTATTCGAGACTGAAATCAAAGTTATAAACAGGTTTCAGATTTTCGTAATCTCGTGCCAAATAATTGAAGATTGAAGAAAATTTTTTCCTCTTTTTACAAAACTCGTATATTCACCATTATTTCGTTATACTAATTGAGCGCATTCATTGTCTCTTTGTTTACCATGGCTGTACGCGTGTGAATGCAAATCTCGGATTCAAAATATGATATAATTGTACTCGTCAGAAAATCTGTGCGTATTTTGTGAAAATTTCATTTCGTAACAAGCAATTCATTTGTTCTTTATTAAAGAAATGTTTGCATTTTATTATATTTCCCAAAACACGTACCCACCTTCGGATTATTAACATTTTCAGATTTTTTTGTTTAATTGTTTACATTTTCAAATTTTTTCACTGTATCGAAATATATCGTTCGTTCAGAAGAAAAGTGACATAAGTAAAAATAAAAAAGTTTCTTACCTTCCTTGTTCGAAAGTTTTATTAAATACAACGTACCGAATTTTGAATTATTAAAACAGTTCAGCAGAAGAAAGTCACGGTTTCTCTGACAATTATGCATACCATTATGATTTTAAACAACGAAAAAAAGTGCATAAAATTAATTTTACTGTTTTTAAGTGAACTGTCAGATTATGGATGTCGCATATTTGTGACGGTGGTAGCAAACAGGTTAAAATTGTCGATTTTTTTATTGTATTCCACCAATTTAGAAACGCAAATAATTTGTTGTTATTTAGATAGTGAGTGAATTGTAATGTACAGGGTGTGTAAAAAGTAATGGTCATCCGTCCTAGGGGTGAATCTACACCCCTGGATCAATGGACGTTTGTAAGAGAAACTTGCCGCAAAATTGTTTAATTGTTAAACTGTTAAATTGTCAAAGAAAATTGTTGTTAAAGTTTGATTTTACAGCAATACCTTCCACTCATCCAGAAGAGAAAAAAGTTTGAAAGAAGCCACATGTCGCAAAGAAATAATTATTGAGATATAAGCTGTTAAAATTTTTTCAAAATTTGATTGTGTAGAGTTATACCTATAGACAAAAGCCTACTACTACTACTGCTAGGCCCGTATCAAGCGATCGTCTCCCTGCCCATTCGGTTGATAAATTTGAAGTTGCAAAATATGAAAGAATACCTTGTATCCATCGTTTTTTTTTTCTTTATTAATAACATCCTAGGCCATTATTGACCGATAGATACATGTTACATGTTAGAGTACAAAAGTATAAAATAAGGATGTACAGCTTATGTCTTAAGTTAACTAAGTCTAATTCTCGTCCTTATAAATTAATATCACATTTTTTAGAAGACTCATTAATTATTTTTAACGCATTAATATTAAGACTTTTAGGGAAGTTGTCAATGTTATAAGGAGGAGCCCACATTAATACTTTAAGTTTCGTCAACATCTCCTCTCTTTGCTTGCAGTATAATGGGCAATACCATAATAAATGGTTAGCCCATTAGTCCAATAAATTGTTATAAGAATATTAATCCTGTATTATAAAATGTTACCGTACCTCACCGTTCCTCCAGCGGATTAGGCGATATACCTGTAAAGGACGTTATAGCAAGCAAAAAACGCATGCGAATCTTCGACCCCGACAGAAGGACAACACGTGCGACGGACCTATTGAAGCGATGAGCGAACTACCCTCATAAATCTCGTTATTGACGCCCGAAGACAATACCAAAAGGAATTTCTTTGACAGTTTCCCCATTTCTCAACCTAAAGTCCTTCCGACACACCCCCGTCCAATTAAGAAGCGCAACATTTCCCCACCTAAATCCACTCTTAACCATTCACAAAAAACCGAGGTGACAACCGCAGTATTATTTTGGCCGTGGTCGGAGTAACTTCTTCCCGTTCGCAGTGTCACGATTTTGGAAAATGTGTCGTTTTGTGCTTCACACTTGTTAAGACTTATTCGCGAAAATGGCAGTGTCCTGTTGATCCGACGGAGGAACAGAAGATTCTGAAAAATTTGTAAGTACCTATACTTGACATTAGTACTTTGTAACCCAGGATTAATATTCTCATATTTAAAAAATGGATATAAGGTATTGTTTGATATTCTGCTACTTCAAATTTATGATCCGAATGGGCAGGGAAACGATCACTTGGTACGGCCCTAGCGACGAATGTCCCTTTAAACTTCGTTTGGCTTAAGGCACGGACACGATCATGTTCTGTCTCATCGACACGGTCGTGTCTATACACTGAGAAAAAAAATATATGTTGATTCAATAAGATGTACTATTGAATAGTGCCAATATCATATGAACTTATTTTAATATTTAATACTATTGAATTTCAATAGCAAAACTCACTTCCGCCAATCATATAAGCCAATAGCTTGACCATCAATGTTTTCAAAAAAATAAGATATGGCCTCGAACCAATTCCAGTTTAAATCAATACATTTCTCAAATTTTTTTAACAACATATCTGATTGAAGGGAAAAAAGAAATATTACGAATAATAATATACGGTATTGAATCAAATACTATTTTCAATCATTTCATGATAGACAATTCAAATACATCACGATTTGCTTCGAAATTTCATACTATTTAAAAGAATACATTGATATTCATCGAAGTAAAAAATTACAATGACACGCGTGTTATTGAAGTAACTACTTTTTTTTGTCAGTGTACGTATAATTTTACACAATCAAATTTTGCAGGAACCTTAACAGCTTATATCTCAATAATTATTTGTTTGCGACATGTGGCTCTTTTCAGACTTTTTCTCTCCGCGATGAGTAGAAGGTATTGATGTAAAAAGAAACTTTAACAACAATTTTCTCTTTGTTTCAAACAATGTTGCGGCAAGTTTCTCTTACAAACCTCCACCGAACCAAAGGTGTAGATTCACCCTTAAAATGGATGACCATTACTTTTTAAACATACATACATTAGTTATAAAGTACACCACAATTTATATATTTATTATTATGCTTGTTTTGGAAATGTATCTTGAGTTGTGTCACTTTTCTTCTGAATGAACGATACTATTTCCTTGCACGTAATTCAAAAAGTGAACAATGAGTGGTGCCATAATTTGTTCGAGGTGGGAAATGTCCAGTATATTTTGAAATATAATGAAAGTGAATGTTTAAATGTCGGGATTGTTGACTGTTTACTTTGCAGAGGAGCGTCCGCGTGCCTGACGATTGATTTTATAAAGCTACGTGATTCGCTTTGCTGTGATACGCGATTCTTTAAGGATTTTCCGGCTTCCCGGCGACGGGGAGAAATTGTGAAAAGCGGAACGTGCCTCTAACAGTGGCCCGGCGAGAAAGAAACCGACTGAGAAATAAGAAAAATCCTGGAATAATATTACGTAACGTTACGGCGCGCACCTTCCCGGCCGCGTGAAAAGTTCTCTCATTCCGAAAAGAAACAGAAACACCTAAAATAAAGTCAAATTCAGCGGCGCGATTCCCGCTGCCATAAAGAAAATCATTTCAATGGGATTCCGCTGCTTATTTTCCTGTAACTCGAAGAATATCTCTCGCATCCCCTTCTGCTATTTCTAAAATATCCGGCGAACCTCGCAAAAGGGTTCTCTTATGTATATAATTTGATAGAATTATTTATTTAATCAAGGCATTCCCACTTCTCGGCTTCGAATTATTAGGCAATTGAAAACACCGTTGGTTCAAAACATAATGTCCGAAGCAATAAGTATTAGGATTATTAAATTACTTGTAGACTGCGAATCTTTATGCAAAATAGAAATATCTTACCCGAATTGGAACAAACAAATATAAAAGTGTGTTTAAATTTTTCTTAATATTCTTGTTATATCAATATTACACCTACTCATTCTTGTTATAAATGCAAGGTGAAAATGATAAATAGTATATAAATCTTTAAATGTTTTTGAAACAAAGCAATTTTGCTAATTTATTGTCACACAAAATTTACACACTTAAAAATTTTCATTTTTTTTCACAAAGCAAGTAAGTTTGTCCTTTAGAAACAATATCAAATCACTTCACAGTAATAACTCGTCGAATAAATTCTGTTTTTCAACAGTTTTACAACATATTTATGTTGCAGAGGCAATTTCAAATTATTAATCTTGAAAGAGATCCAAACATGGGATCGAAACGTTGATAATGTTTGAATAAATTAGCAAAATTGCTTTGTTCGTAACAAAGGATCGAACCGTAGCGCCGAAAACATTTAAAGATTTATTTCCGATAAATACGATCGATAACGACAAAACACATTTACAATAAATAGTATGTTTGAATTCCTCTAATATTTTGGCTATTTTAAAGTGCATCTACTCATTCTTGTTATAAATGCATAAAATCCGCAATCTAATTGTTAATATTTGTAACTTCTGGACGAAGGAATGGATGCTCTGAAATGGACGTTGGATGGAGTCGATGCAATGGTGAATCATTCGAGACATGGATGGATAACAGAATGATAAATTAAGCAGTATATTGGTAATATATACGATAGTTTAGGGTAAACTATTGGATAGACGGTAGTATTAATATCAGCACGTATTACTGACTATTAACAGGGAATGGATCGACGTAATTACACGAGGGTCGTGTGCCGACAGTGGCGTAGCAGACGTTGGCTCGTACCACTGTGCCACATGAGGGCCACTGGCAAACGGAGTACTATGCGATCATACATCCAATACAGGGTGCTGCGTCGGATTATTACACCCTATTTCGCGGTTCACATATGGAATAATCGTATTTTCTACGGATCCGAAGAATCCACGGAAACCCGCAGACCATGCCACCCCTTCGTTATCGATACCCAGTGTCTGACTAAAAAAACTTTAACATTATTCGAGCTCTGAAAGTGGCTGATTTGCCTTGTGTAAATAAGAAGACGATTTATCAAGACATTGCAAAAGTTCTTTAGAAAATCAATTCTTTTATACTTAAATAAATCTATGTGCATGAATCGTATAAAACTTTGAACCTTTCAAATGTTAAAATGTTTAAACCAATAAACAAATAATGTAATGAGATTTTCTTTTTGATTTAAAGTAATTTAACCCTTCACTGCATGATTTTTTTAATTGGGATGAAAAAATTGAAAGAAGATCAGTTTTTGTGTTCTATTTAAGGGAAAAACATGTTAAAAAAATTAAAACAACATTTTATCAAACGAGATAAAATTGGTAGAATATTAAGAAACACATTCTTAGTTTACTAAGAATATGCAGTGAAGGGTTAAAGTAGCAATACTTCGAGGACACGCTCGAATTATTGTACGGAATATGAATTAGTAAGAGAATACTACAGAACTATCTGTAAGTATATTTAGAAACAGTACTACATAAAACATAAATTCCTGCGGGACTCCTCAGATCAAAACTTTAAAATCAAATGTTTTAATATTTCTCTGCCGACGACACTTTTCTCATGCAGATTTATTTCCTGCTTTATACAAAATATTTATTGTACTGTGTTTTACCTAGGAAATCGTTTTTCTTGGATCGAAGTAAGTCGTCGTTTTTACTTTCTGATTCCAGGAGCAATTTTCGAGCAGGGCACCGACGAAGTTCAGTCAGCCTTCAAATATGCGATGTTGAACCACAACAAAAACAACACACGGAAGTTTGAGTTGCAGGCTTTCGTAGACGTAATTAATACCGCGGATGCCTACAAGCTATCTCGCCTTAGTAAGTAATTTCGCCATTTCAACAAATTTACCTGTACATCTTCCAGCAGCTTTTAATAGATCTCTCCTAAGATTTAATTTAGACCCGTCGCACAGTGAGGTGTCCCGAAAAGTCATTTTTCAAATGTTTCCAATTATCTGAATAAAAAGTTTTCCATCAAAAGTTGAACCGTATTTAAACATCTACAAACTTCTATCAAAATGCTTCTATTATCTATTGAATGCAATTTATTAACATTTTTTCGACTTTTCGGGCCAAATACCCCATTGTGCGGCGCACAGTGGGTAAAACCCATGAATTCTGTGTCAAAATCAAAAAACTTTCGATAGAAACGAGATAGAGCGATGAAATTTTTTTAAATGAAAGCTGAAACTTTGCAGAATATGAAAAATTATGGAGATTGTGGTACGAACGTAATTTAACCTCGAGAAAATTCGTTAAACTTGCACAATTTCAAGAAAATTGTGGTTTCTCCAATACCTCGCGCGGAAGAAATTTTTTTTAGCCCTTTGCACTCTGAGCTATTTTAACTGCAAAATTAAACTTTCTTTCATTTTTAACATAATCATATAATAACAGATTTTTAACATTTTGCTGATATGAAATTGGTACAGTACCTCATACAATAACTAAACGTTTAATAATTGATTAGATACCGATATATTTAATAGCGTAAACAATATTTTGAATAATGGTACAGCAATTTTTAGTGTTGCCTCAGAGGGGACAAGCGAGTGCAAAGGGTTAAACATGCGACACGTCATTTCCCGTAGATTCTTTCACGGTGATCTCAAATCTGGTCTCAAAATTTGTCTACGAACTCAGGATTTTACAAGAAATGGTTTTTTGTGAACACAACTTATGAAACCATTTTTTCGTTGAAATGACTTCGTAACCCACTAGTTTGAAGGAATATTGTATTCTCATATATAAAACACATTAGAAATAATCATAATGAAGTATTTGAACGTTCATCTAACGTATATCACTTGACGTAATTTAAATTAGATATCTATTTTCCATAATTATATTTTCATTTACACAGAAAGTAAGGTAAGTATTTCATCATTATAAATTACTTCTCATCAACGAATTGTTCAACTACTGGTGAAGCTTTCATTTAAAAAGAATTTCATGGCTCTATCTCATATCTATCGAAAGTTCTTTGATTTTGACACAGAATTCATCGATTTTACCGTCTGTGCGGCGTAACGTTTTGAAATTTTTGTGACATTTCACATCTGAAATTTCGGTAGAGGATAGAAATCGATTTCACTTTGTTCACGGTATCTGCCGTGTATCAGGGACGACGACTGATCAACAATGCTTAGGTTCGTACGTGCCGGAAACGCGACGACGCGGTCGCTATTGAATCTGGCACGTTCGGAATCGCTGTAGCATGTGGGCCACGAAATAAGTAACATTTCGCTCCTGTTACGGCAAAGATACTAATCTCGTTGCTTTATCGGGACACGTCTGTTCCTCGTCTTTGGAAGACGTGCACGTACGACACGCGACTCTGCTTCTTATCGTATCGACCGCAAATAGAAAACACTATCGCGGATACAACATCCGCGATGTGCATCGCGTTACAGACCTCGATAACGCACAATCAACCCTCTCGTGGGACGGGAGAAACTGTGTAGTACAAACTCGAGCAATTCCTCTGTAATGTTCGAATTCTTCCGGCAGGAGTACCAATAGTTATTTCTTCTGCTAATTAATAAGAGAGCTAATATACAGAGTGGTTAACTTAATTCGAGCATCTTGGAAATCACTCCTATTTCTTTGAAGCAGTGGATAACGAAAGTATTCGAACGCCCTTTAAAACGGAATAACTTTTTTGTAATTGTACCAAGCGACCGGAGTTTTCATAATTAATTAGAGAAGCATTGTAAAACTATAATTATAATTATAATTTACAAGGTATACAGAGTGTGTCACCTAACGTTGCCACCTCAAATAGCTCTGTTGTTTAAAAATAAAAATGTTCGAACATTTCTTATTGCAATGTATAGCCAATCGAAAACTGATCGGACTTTTGTTTAAAACATTTTTTTGTCAGATTATCGCAAGTAATTGAAAGGGCCACCTTTATTTTCCTAAATGGTACTTCAAGGTCATCCGGAGGTCATGGTATACTAGGTCGTCGAATTCGTCTCAATACGGGCTATAATACTGTTAAGTCCAAAATACCAAGTACCATTTAAAAAAATGAAGGTGAGCTTGATATCTCTAAAAAAAATCACAGAAAAACAAAAATGTTTTTGGTATCATGTGAATCCGACTGAGTCATTCAACTTTGTCCTTCAGACATTTGACGTATCTTTAAAAAGAACGAAGATATTTGAGGTAGCAACGTTAGGTGACTCACTCTGTATAATATAAAAACAAAAATTATAATTTACAAGTTTACATGCAAAAATAAAAGAGGCGTATTTTAAAACTTTTTATTTTTGGGCCCTTCATGAAAAATAAAAATTTACGTTTCGTAAATCTGTTAGTTATACACGAGCTGAAAATTTGACGCAGGAAAAACGACACGTATTGAAAGATGGATTTTAATCACAAACTGATCAAAAGTCGTGAAAAACTACGATTTTCACCATTTTTAACCGATTGTAGCTCGTGTGTATGTTAATCGATTTCGATGAAATTTTCAGCATGCGTGTAACTACTATAGATCCACGAAGCATATATTTTAAATTTTCATTGAAGGCTCAAATAAAAAAGTTTCAAAAAATGCCTTTCTTATTGTTGCCTGTAGCCTTGTAAATTATAATGTTCGGAAAATCTGTTTTGCACATCATTTCGTAACCTAATGCTTCTAATTGATTATAAAATATCAGCTCGTTTGGTATAATTATAAAAAAGTTATTTTGTTTTAATTGGCGTTCGAATATTTTCGTCACCCACTGTAGACGAGTATCAGAACTGAGAAAATATTATTTGTTTCAATTTTTTGCATTTCCAATAAAACTGAATAAAACAACGAAAATATTCGAAGAATTTTGTTCGATACGATTCAGGTAAACATGGACACAAAACTATAAATAAAAAAAGGATTATTCATTACTTATATTAACGAACAAAATATCTGTTGTTATTTCAGACGTTTGTCATTGTTCCATTTTGAAGGTTTTATCCAATCTGACCTTTTATTTTGAAGAATCTTTTTTCAAAATTTTTTACATTGGTCTCTATGTTTCGAATAGATCCTCTGATCCTTGCTTTTGATACTAAAAAAAAAAAATTGTTGTTCGCAAAGGGCTAGTAAGAGAAGTTTTTTTGTTTCTAGTTGGCTAGTATGATACCCTACAAAGAGTTAGCCAAGAGTAAAAATCCAGTCTGTCCGTTCGTGTAACATTCCGTTGGCAAATATTTTCAGCTTGGTTTATAAAAAGTCAACAACTCCGATAGAGTAGGAGGAAGTTGCGAGGGCATCAATCATGGGCTTGCGCAAACAAGAAGTAGCCGCGCGGCAGTATTTAGATCGAAAGTCTCGACGCGAAATCGATTTCAACCACTCTCTCGCGTCGTCGTCTGGGGATTCTATACAGTCATTGTTCACTTTGTCCTGGAACGTGTAGATTTGAAACGTGACCGAGTTGACCGGCCATCCACAGGGTCGTTTGATGCTTTCTAACCTGAGGGTGTCGGCCAATCGAGCTGCGCTGGAATTGCCTTTGAAGCTGATCGAGTCTGTTCGAAACCGTAAACGAATGGGCATCTAGGTGCCAAAGGTATTGGTGTCTTGTCATCAATGAAATCCTTGTAGAAGTTCCAGCCAACAGGCGGACGATAGATTTTCAATTGGAACGTTCACGGGATTCTACGACTGCTCGACAAGACGCTCATGAGCATACAAACGAACGTTCTTGATACCGACTCATTCTCATTCATGGTCAACATTCGGGCTGCTTATTTCAAAGTGGCCTAAGTCCATTTAAGTTTAAATTGAGATATTTAAGAGTTTGCAATGAAACTAAAAATTATATTCCAATATTTTCTAATGTTGTATTGGGTTTTGAGGGCCACCAATTTTTTTCTGTATTCAGAGAACACATCATTCTTCCATAAAATGCTTGCACATATAATTATTCCATAAATAAATTTAAGAATAATATTGAAATAAATATAAATATAAAAACTTTTTAAGAACCACGCTTATATTAAATTAAATGCACTAAAAAGGAGAAAATAATTATAATTAAAATAATATTAATATTGAAATAAATAAATATTAATTTTTTTACACGTTAGCGACAATAAATAAAAGCGTGGAGCGCCTACGAAGATTGCGTCAATATAGTTTAGCGCTCCACGCTTTTATTTATTGTCGCTACTGTGTAAAAAAATTAATATTTATTTATTTTAATATTAATATTATTTTAATTATTAATTATAATTATTTTCTCCTTTTTAGTGCAATTTATTTAATATAAGCGTGGTTTTTAAAAAGTTTTTTTATATATTTTTTTATTTTCTTCGTTTTAGCCTTTACATATCTTGTAATCGATTTTAATTACCACTTCAATCAGTAAATTCAACCATCTTTCGTAAAAAGAAAAATATTGTGTCATGGCGGCTGCAAATCGAAGTTTCTATTCTGTAGAATCAATCGTTCAGGAGCAATTGCAGTGTTTTTGACAGGTAAGGGCGTCCGCCATATTCGCTCTTTTTCTAAATTTGTTTTTTAATATTGCATTGTCACCCAGTTCTGAGTTATGTTTAAAGTTTCAAGTCTCTGGCTTATCGGGCGGTGGTTTAAAATTCGATTACAAGATTTGACGTATACAACAACGACAACATCGACAACTCGGCAAGCTAATATAAGCGTGGTAATAAAGCACGAACGGAGCATTATATCGCAGTAATCAGTACGGTTACGCTATTATTCCGCCTTTCGGAACACAGGCTCCACTTCACCTTTCATTCTCTGCCCCCAATTGCTGATCAGCGACTGGCCGAGAAAATATTCGGGTCAGAATGGGTCATACCGGGACAATACAGCGGCTCGGTAATAGAATTCGTGGACAGGTCGCCCCGCGGTGGTTTGGCCTCGGCATCGCGAATATTTGGGCCAAGTCCAAGAGGCAGAGGCCGACTCTCCGCAGCACGTTACGGTACTTAGGAAAGCCCCGCTAATTGTATTAATGCTAGTCGGATTTCCCGGATCAAAACCCCGTTGGTACAATCCCACGGTAAGCCATGTTGCTGGCCCGCCACATCTATTGTCGAGATGCGGCCCGTTTAAATGTTTCCACTCGTTGGCTCCCCGAGACGACTTACTTCCTTGGCGGGTTGGCGAACGCTGAAATGTAAAGCCGCGCGAAAATCCGAGGGCGTTGCGCTCAAAAACAATCGGGATTGCGGGGGTCGGGTTCAACGCGAAACCGCGAAATGAGTAATTCGTTGACGGTAAAATGCAAAAGTCAAGATAGCCACCAGAGAGTGTGCTCCGTCCGATCAGGGGAATACAGTTATCCCCTCTCTACCAGTGCCGGATTAGTCACGTGACGATGTGACAGACGCACGACCTTAGACCATATATACCTATAGACCCGGCGCAGATAATTTTGCCCTCGGAAAAGATGAAGACAGTGTGTGACGTCACGTTCTCGAAATATGTATAAACTATGCTCATCGACAGTGCCTACGCTTGGCTTATATGGGGGGTGAGGGGGATCAGCGGGTGCGCCATGTACATGTACCCAGAGTACGCGGGAAGAATGGACAGGATAATTTCAAAGAATTTAGCATTGTATATCATGAAATTATCTCTTATAAACTGTATTTGAGATACAGACGTTTATTCTGTATGTTTCATTAAGATATATTATTAAGTTATAAAGTAATAATAGTATTATATATTAACTATTTTAGGAATCGCGCGATGTTTGATTCTGAAGATTAACAACTTTCGCATATTATGCAGGTTACAAAATGGTGTTTTTTACATATAAATTGATCACATTTACAACATTTTAAGGTAGTACTGCTAGTTTCACACAATTTACATTTACCTCGCTTGTGTTTAGTTATTGCTAGACTGCGGATCTTTATGCACTTACAAAAAAATTGAGCAGATGAAATTCAAAATCGTTGAAAAATTTTAAAAATTGAAAATGTCAATACATGATTTCTGCTCTGTTACAATCATTCAGGGAAGAAATAACATTCAATTTAATTTCTATTCCTTGCCATCGATGTATTACTACACAAAATTTACACGGAGCAAGTGTATAATGGCGTAGTGTCGGCGTCGGTATGCCGCATGGTCTGCCGTTTCAGCCAGTTTGAAATTATCTTAAGGGGCTAGTATACCCGCGATTTGTAACTAGAAAATACCGAGAATCTTACTAGATTTTGGGTCAAAACATGGGTTTGCGCCCGGACAGTTTTTGACCTTATACAAGCATATTTTGAGCTGTGTGAGGGCTCATTTTAAAGAGGAAGGTTTATCCCATCGCGCTCTGATCATGATTTTGACGAGATTATGTTTATATCTAATAATATGAGGGCCCAAAAATGTAGGAAAAAAACCCGCAGATTTCAATGCATTTTTCTGTCTCCCAAAGACTTTTTGACTTATATGATGACCAGAGCGCGATGGGATAAACCTTCCTCTTTAAAATGAGCCCTCACCCAGCTCAAAATATGCTCGTATAAGGTCAAAAACTGTCCGGGCACACATTAGCAGAATTTTCCCCATATTACGCTCATCAAGACAGAGTCCAGAGCAAGCTAGAGCCAAATTTAGTTCAGCCAGTTTAGACAAGATGGCGCCCAGTCAGGAGGACTAATGCGCTACTGTACCGTAACATTGAAAGTACAAAGTCTGCTTGGGAGGATTTGAAGGGATTATATGTATAAATGATTTGTATGTAAAAAAACTATGTGTATACAGTGTAACAGGTGTATAAAACACCTATCACTCTAAATAAAGTAACCTCGTAACCTTGTAATATGGAAATAGCAAGCAACGCCATCTCGTGTACATCAGACAGTGCGTGTTTCTTAGTGTTACCAAACTCTTTTTTTGCACAGACGTTGGCCTTCTGATTTTCTAGTTGGTCATACTGATTTTCTAGTTGCAAATCGAGGGTATACTACCCCCTTAAGACTGCTTAAAACTTATCTTGTGACGTCGCACTGTCCTTTATCTTTTCCGTGCTGTGCTCTCGGTTTTCCTATACACATACTATACCTATGCCGGGTCTATAGGTATATATGGTCTAAGCGCACGACAAAGACGAAACGCGCCACGTGGCCCGGCCCTGGCGGAAGCGTGGGGGGAAGAGCGTGGTGGAAGGGGAAGGGGCGAGTGGGAGAGGAATTTTAACCCTTAGCATTCGAATGGTGAGGCGCCACTAAAATTGCTGTACCATTATTCAAAATATTGTTCACATTATTAAATATATCGGTATCTAATCAATTACTAAACATTTACATATTGCACGAGGTATTATACTACGATTTCGTATCTTTAAAATTTTTAAAATTTAAGGGAATGGAAATATTTGAGGTCGGAAGAGATGTTTAATTTTCGAGTTGAAATAACTCCGAGTGCAAAGGGTTAATTTGGCGACCAGGTTGTGAAATATTTAATCTTTCTACATTATCTACTACTACATATTATATACAGGGTGTCCCAAAATTCGTGAAAATCTCGAAAGGGGGTGGTGTTCTTGAGACCATTTCAAGCGACATTTTTGCAAAGGAAAATGTCGCTTGAAATGGTCTCAAGAACCACCCCCTTTCGGGATTTTCACGAATTTTGGGACACCATGTATAACGTTGCCACCTCAAATATCTTTGTTGTTTTTAAAGCCTAAGAATGAAGTCTACAAATAAGGGGCTTCGAAAACTAGTGAGTGATTAACGAGTAGACTGCGAATTTTTAATGGTTAATGCAAAATAATAATGTTCTGTGTCTGTTATATGGACTACGAGCTACTTAGAAAGTTTGTACGAACAAAGGTAATTATAGTCGCTGTATTCCTAATGAAAGGAACTATCATTGTAGGTGTTTAAAAAAGGGTGCTTCCATTAAAAAAAATGAAGGTGACCTATCTCTAAAAAAAAATCACATGAAAACAAGAATATTTTTGGTATCTGAACCATTCAAATTTGTCCTTCAGACATTTGACGTATCTATAAAAACAACAAAGATATTTGAAGTGGCAACGTTAAGTGACTCACCCTGTGTATTGCGTTGAAAAAGTGGCGTATGTATTTGCAGTGAAATGGACATATTTCGTCACGTGTTGCCTGTCATATGAACCGTAGTAATAAAGAGAACAAATAAACGAATTTCTTGATGTTCTATTTTTTCGATGTCACACTGCACAGTAGATGGAAATCGTCCGGCAATGTTAATACGACTTTCTTTATGACGCTGAAGTACACATAAGAGCAATGATTGATTTCGTTGATTTTATCGTCGCCCGAATGAGATGTTTCGTACATATTTCGTACATCTCGGACATATTTATTGTGCAATAAATTCTGAAAGAATTTTATTCGATAAGATATATTATCGGAACGGTATAAAGTAAGTTTCAATTCGATCACCCGATTTAATCCAGTTCCCGTGAATTAAATATTTAAGCAAAAATCGAACGATATTCATTCGCTGTAACTACTACATGCTGAATATAATATGCGTAACAGAAACGCAATATTTAAACGGTTGTGATTATCGACGAGGGAAATAAAATCGCTGTTGATTCGTGATTTTGTAGAATACGCTGCAAAAACATTGGAAAAAGAAGGATTCTCTTGACGAGACATTCATAACACAGATTTTGCTTTTTCCCGTCGTATCCTGCATAACGATATTTAATTGTCCAGCGGCTGTTATGTAACACTTTTGCAGAGGAACATGTAATCGGCGTGTATGAAAGGCTCCATTTTTCGATTCCAGCCGTTCCGTAAATTTCGTTCGGTGATCTGCTAACGAGAATCCTCTCTTTGAAATTGATTTCGAACGAATTAAACCTTCCCTCGGTCTCTCGGATTTCGTTCTGTCCATTTCCGGTTTCGCGGGCGTGTTGTAAAGCCAATTTCTCCGCGCGTCGGATAAAAAATTGCGGTAGATAGAAGCCAGCGCGCAGCGGCTGGACATAAGTCCTCATTTCCGTTGCACTCGCGTCTCGTCGAGTGAAACTCGTAACACGATAATGCGCTATCGCGAGATTCGCGCCGTCAATTTCACGCGTCCTCTGGACCCGCGTAACGAATACCGATTTTCCTGCGCCGACGCGCGAAGGTGCATCGGATGCTCGCTAGTCACTATACGAAGTGACACACAGGCGTGCGTATGAAATGGCGGACTCGATTATTTTTCAGAATTACTTTGTTCCAACCGGGTACCCATTTACTGTATTTCTTTCAACAATTTGTGAATGTTCCTCTAAAAAATGTTACAAAATTTCTCTGCATGTCCATTCTTTACTTGCTAATATATTAATTGATTGTCTTGTAATGAGAATTTGCGCAAACATGTTAAATACAGGACGGTTTTAAACAATCCTATACATTTTGGTTGACTGCAGAAGGGTTAAACGACTTTATTCGCCGAAATAGAGATCGTGTGACAGAACTAGACTGCGGAATTTATGAATTTATGTGAACAATAAGTGGGCGTAACTCTGAAAACAGTGACTACATTAGAACAATTTGAAAAAGCTGTTTTAACCCTCATCCGTCCCTCGTGTCAATTCGACACAGTTTTCCCGAAATACAGTGACTCCCACTAATATTCGGACACTCTTAAAAACACCGTAACTTTTTAAATATTGAACTATGCGATTTGAACTTTTTTGGAACGCTAGAGCAATTAGCTTACTACAGGATGCGAAAAGAAATTTTTTCGAAAATTGCATTTGACCGGAATTGTAGAGGAAATACTAAATGTTGCATTTTACAACTTTTTTATATTGAAGTTTTGAAAAATATGTTTTGTAGATCTGTGTGGGTTATATGCATTGTGAAAGTTTCATCGAAATCGGTTGATGCGGGGAGAAATGACAGTCATCGAAAGATGTAAGAATTCTTAGATTTACTGCTGTTATAGGCCGAAAATCTGCAGTTTTTTACCATCTTTAAACGCTTGTAGCTCATTGCAACGTCGATCGATTTTGACGAAATTTTCAGGATATGTTTAATTGACACAGATCTACAAAACGTATTTTTAAAATTTTATATATAGGCCCACATAAAAAAGTTGTAAAATGGATCTTTTAGTATTAGGTGAAGTAAAAAGTTCTGAGCGTTTCCCGCTTTACTTATAAAGCGAAAAGCGCTCAGAACTTTTCACTTGACCTAATATTTTCTCTACAATTCCGACCAATTGCAATTTTCGAAACAATTTCTTTTCACCTCCTGTAGTGAACTAAGTGCTCTAGCTTCCGAAAAAAAGTTTGAATGGTATAGTCCAATATTAAAAAGATTATCGCGTTTTTTAGAACGTCCGAATATTAATGGGAGTCACTGTATGTTGTACTGTTCTGTTATTTGTCGGTAAACTTGTCCGAATCTTCTTTATTCTTTTAATTGCGGAACATAAAACCGAGACATCTAGGATGTAAATGTTAACTCATCGATTTGAATAAAAAACCATCGCAAAGTAACTGTTTACCTTGTTATTTTATCGGTTTGTTGTCACTGTGTCAATTTGACACCGAGGGACAGATTCAGTTCGTGAAATGAGGGACGGATTAACTTGAAAATTACACATTTCTTCCGACCTACAGCAATTTCGTTGTACATTTCCATGAAATATTTAAAGGGCGAGAAAAAACCGTTGAAGTAGTGACGATGAAAAATATAGGGCGATGTGAAAATTCTAGAAAAGACCAAATATATTATATTTTTCTGCGAACGATTCAACAGCGGGAGGTCTAGTGCCCGTTGATATCGAGTTAAACCGCGGGGTGCGGTCAAAGGGTTGGATCACCATTGACTCGCCGCAGCGTCAAGTGCAAAAAGCATTATTCCACGACCGACTGCATTCAGAGAGCGACGAAGAATATCAGGAGCGAACCGGGTAAAAGACAAAAAGTTCGAAGCGAGTGGGAATCCTGCGGAACGACTCGGGTTCGACGATAGACGAGGACCAAGGGAACTTTCCCACCGAAAAATCACATCGTGAAACTGAACGTAGCGAGAAATCACTGGGAAAAAGAGATGAAGAAAGCCTGTGGAACGTAGTGTGCTCGTCTTAGCGGAACGTAATAGCCGTCTATCAACTTTCGCTGCATATCGTATAATATCCTGCAAGATCCTTTGGTTAGGAGGGAACCCCCGCGGCCAAGAAGTAGGAAGAGGAGGCGAGGAGAGATGGAGGATGAAGGTCGGGCGTTGGGGTTGCCAGCCAGCGAGCCAACCAGCCAGGGGCGGCATAAATCTGCCGAGGGCTCCCGAGGGTATTTCCCGCCTTTTTTCCTCTATACACTTCCATCGTTTCTCCGACCTTTTCTTCTTCTTCTTCTTCTTCTCGTCCTCTTCTCTTTCCATCCCCGATGGCGAACGACGTTCTTCCCTCCCCACGCTGTTACGCTCTCCTCGTCTGGCTCAGCTTTACTCTGCTCGGCGCGGCATGCTGCACCAGAAGCGAGAGACGAATCCCAGGGTTCAATTCCCACGCGGTTTATTCGGGAACAGACATTGGTCTGCTGTCACCACAACCGAGACGCCGGGACGTGGACAAAAACCACGCCGACGATATACTCGCGCGTTATCTTCGCCGGAATTCGCAAAACCGGGATTGCGATTTTTGGTGCCACCGGTGACTCTGAAACTGGTACATCGAAGTCCTGAAAGGGTTATGAATGGACTGCGGATTCTGAGTATTTCATAAAAAATTAATTGCTCGAATATGAAGAAGGCGCTACAAAAATGGTGCAGCCGGTTAACATGTGCAATGTGCTCTCAAACCAATTTAATTCTTGGTCAGACCCAAAGAAAACCTTTTGGTGACAAGTTTCAAATCGGTACCCGTACTACAAGGATAATTATAGGGTGAGCACGGTTTAATGAGTTATTTCTTCTTTTCTGCTCAACAAACAATGCGAAAAAATTCATGAACATTCTACTTAATAGCACACATTCGAGTACCACATTTATATCGTTATGTTAACCGAGTCTTGTCTGGACTGTTAGTGTGCACTCTTTCAAATTTTGATTATTTTTTGGATCTTTCTGCAAAATAAAAATTTCCGAGAAGAACAGGAATTTATTTTCTGTATTAACCCTTAGCACTCGAATGTGACTCAGAGTCACCATTAAAAATTGCTATACGATTATTCAAAATATTGTTTGCATTATTAAATATGTCGGTGTCTAATTACTAAATTTTTCCATATTGTATGCGGTATTATATAAATTTCGTATCCATAAAATGAAAGAGAGTGGAATTATTCTAGGTCGGAAGAAATGTATAATTTTCGAGTTAAAATAGCTCCGAGTGCAAAGGGTTAATATGTTTAACAGGATGAAAATAATATACTACAGGGTAGGCCATTTAAGATTTGGAATTTGAATCAGCTATAAAAAAAACTAATGAATATTTTTTCAGAGTTATGAGTTTATTAGAAAGATTGAACCTTTCCATTTAGGAATGGCAGACAACATCGTTCAAATGACTGCCACGGCTAGCCTTATAATACCTCATTCGATCAGTCCAATTTTTCAGTACATTTTCGATTGTTTGGGCCTCTATTTCGTCAATGGCAACTTCGATTTCATGTTTCAAGTCGTCAATCGTCGCTAGATGATTAGTGTAACACTTGTCCTTAACGGCTCCCCACAAAAAAAGTCCAACACAGTCAAATCGCAGCTTCGAGGTAGCCAATTGACATCAGCATTTCGGCTGATTATGCGATTTTCGAAAACAGTGCGCAAAAGATCGATTGTTACGTTGGCTGTGTGGCACGTTGCGCCGTCCTGTTGAAACCAAATGTCGTCTATGCCATCCTCTTCAATTTTGGGAAACAAAAAATCGCTTAGCATGGCGCGGTACCGATCGCCATTCACTGTAACGGCGTTTCCTTGCTCATTTTCGAAGAAAAATGGCCCAATAATGGCCAAAAACCGATTTTTTCGGTTGAGCGCACTGGACGAGAACGTACACGGGTTGTTTTATCCAACAACGATCCAGTTTCACGAACTCGCTTCACAAATTGATCCACAAACTGCGTTTTTGGCACATCCTTTTTGTCAAATTTTTTTCGTTAATTTCTTACAGTTTGAGGAGAAGACTCACCACTTTGGAAATAAGTTTTTAATATTTCCCAACTTTGTTCAAGCGAAAAGCGACCCATTTCATAAATGTCAAACATAAAACTAACTTTCTGTCACATCGGAAATGTCATCAAACCTTCTAACCTCAAAATAACCTATAGCTCCAATTCCAAACGTTAGATGGCCCACCCTGTAGTATTTGAAAATGCTTCTGTTGTTTTAAATTGCACTTATTCGGTTTTGTCATGGTGGTATAAAATCCGCCACAAACTGCGTTTTTGGCACATCCTTTTTGTCAAATTTTTTCCGTAAATTTCTTACAGTTTGAGTAGAAGACTCACCACTTTGGAAATAAGTTTGTAATACTTCCCAACTTTGTTCAAGCGAAAAGCGACCCATTTCATAAATGTCAAACATAAAACTAACTTTCTGTCACATCGGAAATGTCATCAAACCTTCTAACCTCAAAATATCCTATAGCTCCAATTCCAAACGTTAGATGGCCCACCCTGTAGTATTTGAAAATGCTTCTGTTGTTTTAAATTGCACTTATTCAGTTTTGTTATAGTGGTATAAAATCCGCTGTCTAATTATAACAGTTGATGAAAATTCTTATCGTAGAGGCACAAGAATATGGTCCTAGCTCAGATCAGGGTATGAAAAGCTGATGATAAATTTTTGCCATAAGCTGACAGCTGGCACCGCGTACGAAGGGGTCCGAGACCTCGTTACCTGTGGTACGGTATTAAATTCCTTTCGGGCCATGGAGACAGTTTCCATTAACGGGCCGAGCCGGGTCGTGCGAAGAAGCCCATCGTTTGACATTCGTTCCGATCGAGTTCGAAAGGGTTCGCGTGTCACCGCAGGAGAAACGTTATTTGTTTGCCTTATGGTCCGCGGCGCATTTGGTTCTCGCCGGGATCGTGTCATTTCCGATTGCCGTTTCTCACGGAAAGAAGCGTCGCGACGCCGGTTAAAAGCACCTGGAAATCGCGAGCAAGCATGCATACATTATTTCCGAGCTTCATGGCTGACGACGCCTGTCCAATTCCGTGCGAAATTGACTCGCGCTTCAAAAAATTAAACTTCGCGTATTAGCCGGCCGTCGGTGACGAAACTTTTGACAAGCGGATAACATGGACGCCGGAACTGTTGTTTCGAAACGAATTTGATAGTTTGTTTCTACCGTGATAGGATGTGTTGGAGGAATTACGCGCGTCTACCCGGTGGACCGATAGTCCGGACCGTGTTGCGACAATTTTATACTTCGTTTCAGTACGTGGAAATTATTGAACGGTGTGATCCAATGCAATTAGTTTGTAACGACGAATATAAAATTTTATTTTGACTAGGATGTATATATTGAGTTGGCAAGAAAGTTCGTGGCATTTTCAAATTAAGAATCGAAGATAAAATTAAGGTATTAATTCATATGTTTATTCAATAACACGAGAAGTTACCTCGAAAGTGACAAAAAGTGATAGAACAGAATGGAAATTATGTTATTGAATAAATCAATGAATAAATATATTCCAACCCAATATTTTCTACAGTGAAATATTTTTATTTTGCCAATCTGAACCACGATACTATTTAATATTTTAGATTTTATAAGAATATAGTATTTTCGAAAGTGAGATATTTTTATTTTAACAATCTAAACCGCGAAACAAAATAAAATATTTTGTCATAATTTAATATTTTTCCTGCAATCCCACAGAATATGCTTTCTCTCATCGCGGAAGCACGTACCCTGTTCTATGAAATTCCAAACTCTGTTAACTAATTATAATATACTACACTGAGAAAAAAATCCTGTCGGAACAAAAAAAATATATGTTGATTCAATAAGATGTACTATTGAATAGTGCCAATATCATATGAACTTATTTTAATATTTAATACTATTGAATTTCAGTAGCAAAACTCACTTCCGCCAATCACATAAGCCAATAGCTTGACCATCAAGGTTTTCAAAAAAATAAGATATGGCCTCGAACCAATTCCAGTATAAATCAATACATTTCTCAAATTTTTTTAACAACATATCTGATTGAAGGAAAAAAAGAAATATTACGAATAATGATATACGGTATTGAATCAAATACTATTTTCAATCATTTCATGATAGACAATTCAAATACATCACGATTTGCTTCGAAATTTCATACTATTGAAAAGAATAGATTGATATTCATCGAAGTAAAAAATTACAATAACACGCGTGTTATTGAAGTAACTACTTTTTTTCTCAGCGTAGGTGTATGCGGCCAATTTCATGATGAACATTTGCAAATAAAATCGGTACGGAGTAACGAGCGCCGGGATATCTCTCGCGAAGATTACGGAAGACTTGCCATGGCATTAGCGAACGAATTCGCGGTCTTGGATCATTCTCTGATTGCACGTCAGATCAACGTCGACGGGGGGGGGGGGGGGGGGGGGGGGTAAAGAGCAGTCGCGAAGTCGACGACGACTGTCGGCTCATCAGCCGTTCGGTTTAAAACTTTCGAATTACATGGCGGAACACAGACGCCATTTAAAAGTTCGCTCCGCTTGCAATATTTACTTTCAACGTGACTGTCGTTTCTCTTGCCGTGGGATCTCACCTGCACTTCCCTCATCCCTTTCCAGCCACCCCTACCTCCCTCGAGGATTACTTCCGATCGTTTGTACATCCGGCTCGATCGCGTTTCTTCGAGATTGCTCGCAGTCTGACGAACCACCGTTGCCGATTAATTCTCCATTCAAGTGTACTCGATAAATTCGGAATGCGTTCGTCGATCGAGCTCTCGTGGCTCGATTAGTTACATTCCCCACCCAAAACTATGGCGAATCAGTCCATTCAGGGGGTTATCTTCGGTCCGTTCAGAAATATACAAACATACAATACGACAAATTTCATTTATTTAAATCAGAATCAACAGGTATTGTACAATTTTTCTAGCATTCGATGGTTTATTCATAATGCAATTTTTGCTATGTTACATAAAACTGCTTCTGATAATGCCAGAATTCATTATAGACTTCATAAAATGGGTGGACATTAAAATTATCACTTTAAAATGTTGAAACAGTACAGATTTTCTCACTTGTGCATTGAAGAGTTAAACAATTAATTATAAATATAAATAAAAATATAAATAAATATAAATTAAAAATATAAATATATAATATAAAATATTACAATATATATATATATATATCATAATAAATATAATATATATAATATTAGTATAAAAATGTAAAAATATTAATATATACATTTCATAGAATTATTATATATTCTATTCGAGCCTATTCAAAATATTTTCAATAACTATGCTGTGCCAAAAGGAAAATTAAAAATCTTCTTTTCACAATACCAAATAAAAGTATTAGATTAAAATACCGGAGACTACTTGTTGGTTTAAACCTGTTGATGGATCTATAAAAATTGTGTATAGAACAAATATTAAGAATGTTTCTAACCTTTTGTCTGGGAATGTACTTACTTCGAGCACAGTCGCTTGCTACGTTGAACCGATCGTTTCCTCGAATTGATCCTCCTTGCGGTACAGAGTGAAAAGCTTAGCTGGCGGTCACGTTTTTCTCGAAATTTATCCGTGGTCACGTGGGACGCGATAAATTGTAGAAAATACCTGGGAGAGTATAGTTTTGGCTGATGAGTTTGTCTGCTAAGGGTGAAGATTTACAAGCAATCGTAGTTCAGTGCTGAATTTGTTTGATACTTGCAATGTCAGTGATAGACAATTTTGGAAGTCAGAAAACATTAGATTATCCCAAAAGTTTCTTTGGGAATGTGTTCCTATAATGTTGCTGAATAAATACAAACAATGCGGTAATCTTTATGTTAATGTTTTGGTACATCCTAACATGAATTTGCATTATGTGCTGCATGAATCGAAAGCCAACTTTTAGGGCAACCTAATATTTATTTAGCAATATCAAAGGCACACATTCCGAAAGAAACTTTTGGGACAAGCTAATATTTCACAGGTTCAATAAACGCCAAATAATTTCGCAATCAGTAAATTTCTTGCTGGTTAATCATCAAAATATTGAGCAACGGAAGTGTTCCAACTTCGGGAAATTTTTGTCGGTCACTGGATGAGTCGTTATCGGGAAACCTCGTTCTCACTGGTTACTTACAGTCGGCTACAGCAAACTTTACTTTGCCCATCCACCAACTTTATAAAGGTTTCAAGTCTCCCGTGAGAGTCGCCGACCACTTCGACAGCTCTTGCAACCCCCGTAATAATTCATTATTAATGTGAGCACTCTGTTTAGGTAACTCATGCTGTTCTCGAACCCCGCGAAAATATTGCAATTCCAAAATCATAAATGTCACAAATGGATTGAACTTTAACCACTGATTACTAACTATACACTTACATACAGTGACCCGAATTAATATTCGGACGCTCTAAACAAGACGATACCTTTTTTAATATTGTACTTATTATCCGATTTGAACCTTTTTGGGAAGCTAGAGCGATTAGTTTAAAAGAAGTCGAAGAGATTAGTTTATAAAGAAGTTGTAAAGTCAGACTTTTAGTATTTTTTCTACCATTCCGATCAATTGCAATTTTTGAACAAATTTCTTTTCACATCCTGCAGTAAACTAATTGCTCTAGTTTCCCGAAAAAAGTTCAAACCGTATAGTGCAATATTTAAAAAGTTATCGTCTTTCTTAGAGCGTCCGAAAATTAATTCGCCTCACCGATTATGAATAATAAGAATAATAAAGAATAATAATATGAATAATAACTAGCTATTAGCATATCTCGATTTTCGCACCCATTTTTGGTCCCATTTTGTGCAACAAGCGAGGTACTACTGTACTCCCTCCAGAAAAGAAAGACATCTGCCTCTATTCTCTTTCAAAATAGCAGACAATTTTCAGTATGCACACTTTTCATTATGTACAATTTTTATTATTGATTGTCAGCAAATTACCGACCGATGATTGTTGGATTATGAATTATGAGAAAAGATATATTTAATATGAATTATTAAACAGTAATTATTGGATGCTTCAACAGCAATTTTAATCTTGAACTAACAAGTCACCATCAACAACGTCATCTAATAATTTCATTTAAGATTGCAATGTAAAAGAAGATTTGTACGCTTTCTTTCTGTATTCTTGCTGTATTTGCACATTGGCAACGATCGAGTTGGCCACACGGACTCGCTGACACCGGGGAACGCATGCCTCGCGGAGGATTAGGGGTCGAGGCGCACGAGACGACACCCCGAAGACACCAACATCCGAGGAAGGATCTCCTTGGACTCGCTGTCTAAGTAATAAGGAATCGATAAGATTGGATGCAGAGCCGGAGGAAATCGTTTTCTCGAGTATCTTATCAGCGGTTGACAAATGAGCGCTCGTTATTCCGCCGCTGCCTACTCGATATAACGAGCGTCGTCAAAAGGAGATCCACCTTGAATTTAGAGTTCGCAATCACATCGAAAAAAACGGAGCTGATCATCGATCGCGAAAAATGTCGACCCAGTTAACCCTCAGTTGACCCACAGTTGACCTTGAAGATCGTCTTTGGGCTGAACTTTATTATTGATCCCCACCCCCAAACTTTTGGCGCAAAGATGAGTAGGTTTAATTTAGAATAATAGAAATATTAGAAAAATGTAAACACACACTGTTACATTATTTTCAACCCATTAAACATATTCCGCAAGGAAATTTCTAGTTCACTACAAGTTGCTGTAATTCATGTAAATAAATTTTATTTCGTATAAAGGTCCACTGTCTATTCATAACATTTGCATTATAAAATCGGACATTTTTATGTGCAACAACATGATAAATCGAAAGGTGTCACCGTATTCTGGGGGTGGAATATGATTAATATCGAGGTCGAATCACTCAGCGCCGCCATTATAAAGCTCCATTCACCTTCTTTCCTCGAGTTATACATATAATATCGAAGCTGAACTTTGGTTTCGACGATCGGGTAAACCGAACGGTTAATCGAAAAGGGGTGGAGAAAGCTCTCGCTTTCAACCCCCTCGTCGCGCCCTTGCCAACGTCCTTTCTTCTTTCGTCGGACTCTTGTCGAGGAACTTTCTGAATTCGTGCGCGGCTCAATGGACTAATTAATATTGATGATTAAAAAGTGCTCTCGCGGGTAATCAATTTTCATTGGTATTAATATTCGCTGGTTCAAAAAGAACACTGCCCGCCCCCCTTCTCCTTCTCGATTTAAGCACGCGATGGATCGCGCCTTAATTAAAATGGAACGTGTATAAGCTTTGACGGGAACGCGATCTCGATCAGAAATAATTCATGTCATGCTTCTTTTCTTTCTTCGAGTTTCAGAAGAATTTCTTCATTTTAGTCAGATTCCTCGACTTGCATATTTGTGTACTTGTTCGATATATGTGTGTGATTCGTTATTAAATGTTTGCAACATTAGCCAATATTGGCTTTCATTCGCGAGGCTGCGCAAAGTTTTTTAATGACTGATCGCTCGGTTTATTTTTCATGTTATTGAAATATAGGAGAAATGGAATGGTGTTTTATATACGCAGCTGCAGTTTAATGAAAAGTAAACGTCGAATACAAAATAGATATTGTAATAAAAATTTATTGTATTTAGCGGAGTGAAACAATTAGTCGTATAACCATTTTACGAATGTGTAGTGTATAGTTTGAAGCCTGTTTCAAAATTTGAGAAGTATTCCTCATTTGAATGAATTAATTATAATACTGTAATAGATGGTTTCACTGCAACATTCACTTGAGAGTTGAATTCGGAATGTACTGAAATATTTCCACAGTAACAGCAGTGGTAAAGTTGTTCTTATTTCGAACATTTCATGTGGAAAAGGTATTTCTCCAATATTTCCTGCAGAGACTATTTCACGTGGAAATTTCATACGTGCAATTATTTATCGGAATGCTGAACATTAAGTAACAAAACATTAATTTCAAAATCGAACGAGATAACTCGAAGAAGAGTTATTTCCTTCTTCAAATAAATTGACGTGTAATTACGTGGTTTACGTCACCATCGAACAAATTAAAATTATTTTTTGGGGGGGAGCAGAGAAAAAAGGAGGTGGATTAGGAAAAAAAGAATAAGCGATATTTGTGGGAAAAAATTCGTATTACATCTG
Source organism: Lasioglossum oenotherae (assembly GCA_028455765.1). NCBI lineage: Eukaryota > Metazoa > Arthropoda > Insecta > Hymenoptera > Halictidae > Lasioglossum > Lasioglossum oenotherae. Next base: position 6,901,535 of record CM052295.1, on the reverse strand, counting down.
CGCCACTACCAACGAATGAAAGTTAGGGGGATGCTTAGAAGTATTATCGCTGAGATCGAACTTTCCGTTTACGGATTGCGTCGCGATTGGAACGGCGATTCGGGGTAGTTAAAATCCTATATAGTTCTTGCGATTCCCTGAACGCGCAAGAAACTTGAACCCTCTTCGAAACAAGCTTTCCCCGTTGGAGGGTCGATGGTTTTGCAACAGTTGAATGTTTCTCGAATTGTGAGTCATGTTCCTAATGACGCGGAACGACATTTCTCACCCTTAAATGAAGGGAGAAATTAATGTAGTCTTTTCTAGTCTTACGTGAGGGATGTTATCGAATCTCTAAATTCAAAAAATCATAAAGGTCTTCACGCAATGCAACCCTATCGAATATATACAAAAATATACAAAATATTGACATATTTCCAAGGGCTGATTTCACCCCTTTAATGCGAGAAGTAGCACGAAAAAATAGAGTTGTATTAGACATAACTAGACTGCGGATGTGTATGCACGAAAAACATGCAAATATGCACGAAAAATATGCAAGTATGCTCGAAACATATGCAAATATTTTTCCGATATTAATTATACATATATTACATTAAGTGTTAGGTACAATATTGATTATTAACAGACATTTCACAGTTATACTGGAGTATTTCGATTTATTTTCGGCAATAAATCGTGAGAATTTGCAATTTTTACCATCATTAAACGTTTGTTGCTCATTGCAACGTCGAGAATTTTGACGAAATTTTCAGAATGTATTTAATTGATGCAGATCTACAACGTATTTTTTAAATTTTCAATATAGGCCCACATAAAAAAGTTAAAAAATCAACTTTTAGTATTTTTTCAACAATTCCGATCAATTGCAACTTTTGAAAAAATTTCTTTTCACATCCTTTAGTAAACTAGTTGCTCTAGCTTCCCAAAAAAGTTCAAATCGTATAGTACAATATTAAAAAAAGCTATCATCTTCTTCAGAACGGTCTTACACTTTTGTCCGCTACTGTATATTTCTATTGATTCATTTAATGATAAACCTATATCGTAATATTTGCTTGATCACTATGTTTTCTGTGCATGGGAGTATTAATATGTTGAATTAATTGCGATTTTCTATCGCACTTTACACTTTTATTGCACGTTTCACAGTAAATACTACTTTCATTATTTTCGTCAATAATGAAATTGGGATCGTCCTCGATCCAGCTTTTCATCAGTGAGACCCTACTTTTCCGAACTTTCGACATTTTAATAATGATCGCACGCACTCTCACAAAATTCGCCTTACCACTTCGAGTATCAAGCTGAACTGTTCGAATTCTAAATACCAACATCTACATGTGTTCTCACAGCTGAGTCACAGCAAGCAATATAAGGTCGTAACATCATAACTTGTTGAGACTTCTTCAGTATTAAATCGGCGTATCACTACTATCGACGCTATTCGATTATGATACGAGTGCTCATTAATAGATTAAATAAATTTAACAAGATAAATGATTCATATGAGCATGAGATATGCATATACACGGTAAATAACATGTTTTGCATATTTCTCTTCGAAAAACATATGCAACAATATATTGCATATGTTTTTCAAGAGAAATATGCAAAACATATGCATTATGCAGAAAATGCAAAATAAAAAACATATTTTTGGAATCCTCTAATCGCAAAACATATTTCTCTTTAAATCCCATTGCTTTATCAGATTTCTATATAAATATGCATTTGCATAAACATCCGCAGTCGAGACATAATTGAGTCTACTTGTGCGCAAAGTTTGACAATTTTTTGAACATACAGGTTTGATAACTTCTCTCCTTACGGATCTGTTCCACTAAAACTGAGGGAAGGGAAATGCTGACGTAAGAATCATAAACGTGAAAAATCGTACATTTATAGTGCAGGTTTATTCGCGAAGCAGTGACAAGAAAAGATGCCGACGCTCTTTTAATCTCTTTCTTCGCAGCGGGAGAAAAATAGCGGACACAAATTCCTGGAGATTTTTGCAAGCCGCCTTGAAGCCCATTAAGATAACAGAATCACGGTGCGGCAGTTTCGAGGGAAATCGTCGAACGTAACCGTTCGGCTAATCGAAAGCAAGGTATCGGTGGTTGCGCGAGCTAAATACAAAGCGATAGCCTAGTTATCGATTCCGAGCAGACGTGACCCGTATACAGTATACACACGCACCGATCTTGCACACCGGGGGTCCTCGAGACCGGGTATACGCATTGATACATACCATATTCAAGGGGATACTCGGCTCTCCTCGGGGGCAATGCTTTTTTATTCATTCCGCATTACCATCTCTCTTCGACTGGCCTGATCCTCCCTCCCTCGGCTAACCTTGTTCCTTCGTTCTTCGCCTTCCACTTCGCAGCTTCGGCTAGCTTTTTACAGCTAGTCGTTAGGAGCCGGACCGCAAATGTCTCCGCATGAATTCTAATGTCCGACCCTTACTTCAATCCCCCTCCCTCCCTTCAGAGACCTGGCCATCGTAGCCCGGTAATCCCGGCCAGTTTTCCTCCTCGTCCTCCTGGGAAGTGTTCTAACCACCCGCCACAGCCCCGTAACCCCTCTCGCCCTCTTCGTCCAACTACCGCGCACACCGCACAGTAGCCATCACCCTTGGAATGTACGCAAGTCCACCGGAGAACGAATTCCTCGGAAGTCGTGTGAGACCAGGAAAGCGTTTTGTCCTGCATTTTCATAAGACACAGTCGCCGGGCCGTTAAGGCTAATTGTTCTGCTAATTTACGAGGCTTGCACTCTTCCATGCTAACGAGACGCGGGCAATTAGCGCGCCGCCCGTTCGATGCACCGATGCACAGCTGTTTTTTCGTTCGTACGGTTGCTCGGTTATTGATTCGCACGCGGACGTCTTCGTGATTAATCCTCCCTATGACGACCGCGCGAATCGCTCGCCTGCTACCCTGTCTTAAGGGACTACCTGGCACTGGTAAAATCGATGGAGAAGATTTCCAAAGTGATATCCGAGGCTCCCAAAATTTCTTTCGGTAATTCATTTTACACCACAGCCGAGAAAATTATTTTTAGAAATTAATTCTTTCGACATCGAATCAATTCTTTCAAAATCGAATTCATTCTTTCAACATTCAGATGTTCTCGGCGCAACGGTTCGATCAGTTTTTAGGAAAAAAGCAAATTTTGCACGTTAGTTTGGAACTTTCAACGTTTCCATCCTAATTTGGATCCTTTTCAAGAAAGTCGAAAAAAACTGCGTCTGAAAAATATTTTCTAATGTAATAAACAGAAACTTTAGAATATCTGTGAAATCAGAATGTAATTACAGTCGGTCACAAAAATATTGGGACACTCTTAGAAAGACGAGAACTTTTTTAATATTGGACCACGCGATTTGTACTTTTTTGGAAAGCAAGAGCAATTAGTTTACTACAGGATGTGAAAAGAAATTTTTTCAAAAATTGCGATAGATCGGAATTGTAGAAAAAATACTAAAAGTTGCAGTTCACAACTTTTTTATGTGGGCTTATATTGAAAATTTAAAAAGTACATTTGGTAGATCTGTGTCAATTATATGCTCTGTGGAAGTTTCATCGAAATCGGTTGATGCGGGAAAAAATGACAGTCATTGAAAGATGTAAGAATCCTTAGATTTATTGCAGTTACTGGCCGAAAATCGTGAAAAATTGCAATTTTCACCATTTTTAAACGTGTGTAGCTCATTGCAATGTCAACCGATTTTGACGAAATTTTCAGAATATGTTTAATTGAAACAGATCTACAAAACGTAGTTTTAAAATTTTCGATATAGGCCCACATAAAAAAGTTGTGAAATGCAACTTTTAGTATTTTTCCTACAATTCCGATCTACTGCAAGTTTGTCCCATTATTTGTGTCCCAATATTTTAGTGACCGACTGTATGTATCAAGATACTGTATTAAATTACTCACATTGCTTTATGAAAATTTTAAACACGGAAATGAAATTGTCTTAGCACGTGCTGTTTTCATGTCGTCGAACAAGATACTGGATCACAGACAAACAAAGCCATTAGAAACAGAACCCAACGGGTCGATCGATCAAAACATAAGCCGATCGATATTTGGCGGTTATTTCAAACCGTGGAAACGTCGAGAACCCAACCTTAATAACCAGTGAACATATGATGAAAACTTTTGTTGAATAAACAATCTGATAAAGATGTTATGTACATAACGTGTAATAGGATAACAGTTGTTGTTAGGAAGTGATCAAACGTTGAAAGTTCCAAACTAACGTGTAAAATTTGCTTTCTTCCTAAAAACTGATCGAACCGTTGCGCCGAGAACATCCGAATATTATACAATTTACAACCTTGCGATCGATATTTCAAAGAACATTTTAATTCCTTCAAAATCGGATGCAACAAGTTTGTCTAGTGAAATGTAAAATTACAAAATCTGTACGCTGGATGAAACAAATGAATATTCGCAATGCATTTTTGTTTTCTTAAATGCAGTATCTCGAAGAGTTTCAAGAAATTTTTAGGACATCCTTGATCAGCCGGACACGTGAAATCCTATCGGAGTCCCGGACTTCCAAGAATCCTGAAACTCCCGGAGACCTTTGGGACACTCGGAGCTGCAAAAACTCGGAGATCTCAATTGGACTTGAACTTTGAGAGTTGCTTAAATTTTCTGGATTCCGGCAATCGTGATGCTCCCTCGGACTGTGTGTGTGTGTGTGTGTGTGTAATTGAGACTTGTTTGAACACTGAGAAATATTTGTATATTGTACGTTCACAAAGAAATATCGAATTATGTCGAAAATATTTCAACTGTTCCCTGATCTTCAATAATAATTGAACAAATAATTGAATATACTCTGAATTTTGAGATTCATTATCTTTTAGGTCTTTGAGATCTGAATGTACATTGGTGGAGATACTGTACGTTGAATCATATACACTTTTCAGGCGAAAATTCACCCTTTTTTATAAATTGCATAAAAATATAATTTTTTTCCCAATGAACCTTATTATTTTATTACATACATTTGTATGTAGATGATTCCAACAAAAGTAGAATGTCAAATAACAATTTACCATCATGGTATATTTACAAGAGTGGATTTAAGATCATATTATGGCTTTTCAAATTTACCGCCGGTTTATTGATTCGGCATAATCTAGATCGAGTTCAAATACATACGTACATCAGTATCTCGACAACTAGCATGTCTGACGCATGCAACACACGTGTCACACAAATTTTACGCACTTAAAAATTTTTTATTTTTTTCACGAAGCAAGTAAGTTTGTTCCTTAGAAACAATATCAAATCACTCTATGGTAATAACTCATCGAATAAATTCTGTTTTTCAACATTTTTACAACATACTTATGTTACAAACGCAATTTCAAATTATTAATCTTGAAAAAGATCCAAACCAGGGATCGAAACGTTGATTATGTTTGACTAAATTAGCAAAATTGCTTTGTTCGTAACAAAGGATCGAACCGTAGCGCCGAAAACATTTAAAGATTTATTACCAATACATACGATCGATAACAACAAAACACATAAAAATATAATTATTGGAATGAATGTGTATATTCGCGGCAAGATAGATGTTAAATTTTGCATAAAGATGCGAAATCTACTAACAACTAGCCTGCGAATATTCATGCAATTTCCAATTTTTATTAACAAATTTTAAGAAAGCGACATGAAATGAAATCGTATTTAAAATGGGACCAGTCTTTTTATATCCGAAATAACTAGAAATCTTACTTTCGTCGAATTTTATATTCTAGAATTTTTAAAAAATTTTCAGAAGCCATCGATGCTTAAAGATCCGCAGTCTACTAACAACACTGTCCAACAAATTTCAACTTGTTAAAAGTATTTCGATTCCCACTATGCGATTCTTGTAGAGTTTTCCGCACTAATTCCGAATCTGTTTTTCATATTTTTCCTATACGTCGAGTTTTTGAGAAAGATGGAGATTAAAAAAAAGACATATTTTTCAACATTAAACAAATATTGTGATGTTATTATAGAAGATATCACTGTATTCGGGAAAGTCTACAGAATCTTTCGCTGTAAAGAACAATTCAATATCTTTTATGATAACATCACAATATTTGTTTAAAGTTGAAAAATATGTCTTTTCTTTAAACTCCATTTTCTCAAAAACTGGACGTATGGGAAAAAAATGAAAAACAGTTTCGGAATCAGCGCGGAAAACTCTATAAGAATCGTATAGTGGGAATCGAAATACTTTTTGGCTGTTGGACAGTGTAACCTAAGAAGCCGCACACCGCCATAAGCGTTCGATTAAAAGAGAAATAAAATGCACTTGCACAGTTGCCGGTTGTATCGGGAATGTTACAATCGATACACGGATACCGTGAGGGATGGCTCGCTCGGTTTCTCATCGGCGGTGGGCAGAAATAATTTTTCGCAATTTTTTATGCTTCCGACCGGTCGATCCGTTCGGGCCGATAAGGGCTTCGACATAAATCGCGCAACAGGGATCGCAGCTGTGTTATCGAGCCGGCAACAGTGCGGGTGGCCGAGCGAGCCTGATAAAGTTCTGTCATTTTTATCGACGAGTCGGTCGCAGGTTCGTTAAAAAAAAAAAAAAAACGATTTGACTGGTCGGCTCGTCAAACCAAATTATCGAGCGGGCTCGGGCGACGAGTGGCTGTTTATACCGAGGCGTAAATACCGGTCGGCGAGCTGCCGTTTTGCGAAAATTTCTGCACCCTGCACACCGCGTCCCTCCCCTCTCCCCACCAACCCTCTCCGCGCCGCGCGTCGCCGACCACCGGCCATTCACATTTACGGGGCGCATTTTCATAAAATTTTCGTTCACGGTTAATACCTCTCCTCGCTACGTTACGGCGTAGCGTCGCACTAATTTTCAACTCCGATGTTCGCGCGAGAGAAGAGAGTAAGGAAGCGGAAGAGGAAGTTGAGGCTAAGGAGTTTACTTAAGGAGGAAACAACTCGAGACCGTTAAGTACCGTCCTCCTTCATCTTTCTTTTTTTTTTCGGGTGAGGCGGATGAACGGTTTTACATGTAGATCGCAAATTTACTTTTTCCTTGAGCAGGCTGAACGCGAGACCACTGACTCCCCGGTACGCGATTGTCGCCGCGAATATTGAAAATGTGAAATGAAATATCGCGTTCGAAGAAATCGAATTTCAGCCGATCGGAAAAATGTTACGTGTGTCTGCTGTGTGTTAACACTAAACCTACCACCACCGATCAGGATGACCGGTTCCAGATTTTTTATTTGACGATTATTGTAATAATAAGATGATTTCATAAGAAATGATTGTGTAGATGTATTTAGTAGAGCACGTGTTACAATTGGAGCTGCATAAAGTCTGAATAAAATTATTCATGTCAGGGAACTTGTACCCAATTATTTTTAACTCTTAGCACTCGAATGACGACTCTGAGGCGCCACTAAAAATTGCTGTACCATTATTCAAAATGTTATTTAGATTATTAAATATATTGGTGTCTAATCAATTACCAAACATTTAGGTATTCTATGAGGTATTTATGCCAATTTCATATACAGGTTGTTCATTTGAAAACCGATATTTCCAGCCGAATATCTCGAAAAGTATGAAACATATTTAAAAAGTGTAAAACACATATCCAAGGGTTTCGCGGGGAAAGAGGGGGAAGAATATAAAATGAGAGAATAGAAAAAGAGAAGCAAACAAAATGATTTTGTGTGACATTATGCTATAATTATTGGGTTGGCGACAAAGTAATTTCGGTACTTTAAGGTGAAATAAAACCGAATTTCTTTATTCAAACGATGAACTTTAATCAATAAAATATTTTCTTGTTTATTATTCGTTTATTCTGTTTTGCAGAAGATCATCCAACAAAATGGAAAATATCTTATTCATGGAAGTTCCTTGCTTGAATTAAAAAATTGGGCTCTATTTCACCAAAAATACTGAAATTACTTCCTTGCCAATCCAATAAATTTGTACGATAGTGAAATTGTGAACACAACGACTTTTCACCAAATCTCCTTGCCTCTGTTTCTGCCACGAACAAAAACAGTCGAAATTACCAGACGGAAAACCGTGAAATAGATGAGGTACGCGAACGCAAGATTTATTTCTGTTACCGGTAATTGTAAGACGACCATTTTTCTCTGCACTTTCCGAACGATTTTTTTCTCGAGGACGTGCTTCCGCGTTTCCAATGAAGATAAATGTTTCGCAGAATACTCAGTCGTAATACACTTTCACGTTAAGTGTGCATGTATCGACGCTTCCTTAAATATTTTTTACCAATATCGCATTTAAACCAGAACTGCAGCCACACAAAATCCTGTCAGATAATTCATCACGAAATACATTGCAGTTTTTGATATGACAATTTATACAATGGACGTGTCAGTTAAAATGACAAACATTAACCCCGTGGATATCGAACGTGAAAATTTCTGATGACAATTGATAAGCTATTGAACTCGTAATCGATGTCATTAGAAACGTTCTATTCATGCTAATCAGCTAAATTTGCTCATATTATAATTCGTGATATTTTAAATTCCATATAAACTCTTTTCAATTTGAATTCTATGATAGTGTCTATAGAAATATTTTGACGAAAAACTTCTTCAACCGAGAAATTGCTACCAAAATCTGATATGATGTTCCCTGAAGTTTACCTTTGAAGTTTACTCTCAACATCTTCACGTGCAAATACATGTCGCAATTTCACCCGAATTTCAATATCAAATAGTGTCTTATAAACAGATCAGAGTAAACTCTTATTTAACCCTTATTAAACTCTTATTTAAATTGTGACCACTATTGCTTCAATTCCGTCATAAAATATCTGTTAATTATATTGACATAAGAAATAATTTCACACGTGTATTATTTAAACAAATTATCGATAACAACATCGATATACGATTTCAAGATACATATGTGAATTCAGGAGCCATTGGAAAAAAATATTAGTTCTATTGTATTTATGTTAAATAAATTCACAATAATGGTGTACAAAATATATGGAATTTTTTATAGAAAAATACACAGCTTCATTCACCACTTTTTTAAACATACTATAGTTTTGAAGATTTTTTAATAGATTCAATAGTCTTTCTATAATTCTTTAATCTTAATTAATCCCACAATTATTTAGTTGTTCTTCCGATAAACCGGTTATATTTATAACACGAATTTATTTAATTCTCCTAAATGACCTGATGCTACAAACAAAATATTACGCGACATGGAGATTCCGTTAGACATAATTTTTCACGATTGTTCGAGTCTCCTGTGCTCTCTATTCTAGCATCCGTCATCTTTTGTTGCCCTTCAGCAACAGGGCACATTCGAAAAAAGGGTGCGGCCTGTACATCCATGCGGAAGTTAAATTACTGGCGAGGTGGTCTCATGGAAATGAACACGAAAGTTCCATGTTTACCGTGGCAGGGTAAAAGTTTTCGACAGAATTTGGTCTTCCGGCGATGGCAAGCAGTACATTCAAGTTTCACCGCGAGGTCTAAGGGCTGTTGACGCGCTCAGAAATGCGTTTTCGAGATGAACTCGCTGTGTGCTGCGCGTCCTCCCCATAACTTCCATTGCTCGACGGAGACGCTACCCGGTTCGGAAGTGTGCCGAAAATTTTCCAACCCCTTTACCGGATAAAGGATATTGAAAAACTCCAACTCCGACGGTCTTTGTCAAATCCGCGAAAGTTCCTCGGCTTCTTGCTTACTTTTCACGCGCTTTGTTTTCGTTTCCAATGTGCTCCGCGTCAGGCACCAAACTTTCTTTCCTTTTCTCGTCCGCTTTGTTGCAGATGCGGTCGCTTTATCGCGTTCTTCTTTTTTTCTGGCGTGATCTCTGTCGCGTTCCACTGTGCACCAAACTCGCCGTAAACCTTTTCGCTGATGCACACGATGCAGAGAAATTATATGTCGCGACTATCAGCGTGATTCCACACAAATTAATTTCAAGGTCAGAACGTCAAACTTTTTTTTATCGCATCTTATTCTTCTCGGCGCAAGGATAAAGTGTGCAGGAGCAACCATGGGTCAAAACTCGACTATTCTCTCAAAAAAATTGTGACAACATTCTTTTTATTATCAAACTGGCTGCTCTTTACTTTACCGGACTCAAAATTTGTGCCTTTCTTCTGTAAATTAATATGTGTTTGGTAATCCAGTAGATTTGTACCCGGGGCGGTTACAGGTCAAAGTTTTGATCCTGTAGGATCAATGGTTCAGGAGTTATGCTTGCTAAAAGTTGTGCATTTTTCAGTGGTTTGGACAGGTTAGGGCGCCGCCATATTGGTTTGTAGTGACGATCGCGCGCCGCTTACCGAGCAGAACCGCTAGATGGCAGCACGGGCACGCGGTAATGCTGATAATATAGAGTGGGTATTGTGAATGTTGTTTGAATTTTGGATGACATGGCCACGATGTTGCGTTTTAAATGGTCTGGGTTAGGTTTTTGTAAATATTTTCCACGATATTTCTTCTCCAACATTTTCTGAGATATTACTGTGTGCCTGTGCTGCCGATCGTCACTATAAACCAATATGGCGGCGCCCTTACCTGCCGAAAACACTGCAGTTAGCTCAACTTTAAGCAAGCATAACTTCTGAACCAATGATCTTACAGCATCGAAACGTCGATCTGCAGCCGTCCCGGGTACAAATCTACTAGATTATATACCAAATACATCATAATTTATAGGAGAAATGCACAAATTTTGATTCCGGTAAAGTTTAGCCATCAAACTGATTTTATTTATATTTTCGATATATTTCACGCGCAAATAAATAATTTCTGGCTTCGTTAATAGCACGCTGTACATGTAACCTCTGTCTGACTGAGGAGGATTTTTTTCGAAATTGTGTACACATATAGGAAAGTTTAGAGATGCTTAAATACAGTTGAATTTTTGTTGGAAACATTTTTCCTCGGATTATCGGAAAAATCAGTCACCAGCGTCCTATGACTGGCTGTGTCCGACTTGTGCAGGCTACTTCTACTTGAACAGTAGTAATCGTGGTTGCGTCCTATGGCTGGCTGTGTGTTTCCTTTTGCATATTTTTATCCCTGTGATGAATAGAATACGATGCAATCGGAAAGAAATGGTTGACCTTTTCGGCTTTAAATTGAAGATCGACGAAAACAACTAATTTTTCGTTTGATGTTAAATTGATCGAACCGAAATTTCTCGGTTCGTTTAGTGGCTGGTCCCCTCGCCGCGGAAACCCGAATTACACACCGGCCAAACAAGACAGACGATGTTCCATCGATATTACATCGGCACTGTATTACATCCATTAAAACGGAATTAATTGAAAATGCCGCTTGTGTTTCGCGACAGGACAAATCGTTGGATCAACGGCGGCTGTAAACATAATGCGGGGGACGATCGATGAAACAACCATAATCCGAAATATTCTCCGATAATAATAATCCCCCAAAATTTAACAGAACAAATCCTGGGACGGCGAGAATTTACGAGCGTGTGCCCGGTGCCTCAATATTTCGTTTATTCGTAATCGTTGCTGGATAGCCAGTTTTATCGATTTCGTTTCGACGGAAAATGGCCGCGAAAATTTACGTTTTATAATTCACCGAAGTTCATTCGCCGGCCAAATTGGCACGACTAGCACGTCGTATATTACCCGTGTGGTTCGTATAATTTCTTCTTTTCTTTTTTTTTGTTCCTTTGTTCTATGCACTCCCTTCCCCCTTTCTTCCTCCTATTTTTTCCTCGCGCGGCCCGTTAAGTTATTTATACGTATCGATGTTTTGTTCAACCTGTTCTGCGAGCATATATAAACGCGCCGCGCGTGTGTGGAAACAATTATCCCGGCTCGCTATTGAACGTTTTATGAATCGTGTATTTTGTACTCGTAATCGCACCGGCGAAGTCGAGCACGGCGGAGTCTCGTCGAACACGGTTTATCGATTAGAAAATTTCAAATTTCAATTACTCTTCGGGAGCTGGGAAAAAAAGTTCACTGGAATTTAATTTAAAATAATTTCTTATTTGCTAGAACCGGAAAATAAATTCCTCAAGCTTTTCTGGAAAAATGTAAATTTGTTGTCATATATTAAATTCTTGTGCACCAAACGATATTTACGGTCGTCGACATGATATTAAGACATTAATGTACTGGGCGTTTTATTATAGAGGGCGAGTCACCTAATGTTGCCACCTCAAATATCTTTGTTCTTTTTCAGGATGCGTCAAATGTCTGAAGGACAAAGTTGAATGGTAAAATGGGGCTGGTACGATCATTGATTAATTTCATTTTTAAATTCGGGCACGAACTTATCATCAAATGATACTCGTCGACTGCTAAGGGTTAATAAAAACGATTATTAAATTCTGACTTTTAATTCAACGATTACCGTGTAGAATTCCGAAAATTACAAGTGGCCCTAATTTTTCTCCGAGGGTAGAGTATCCCGCCACTTTGTCCAGCACTGTGGATTGCACATTTGTCGGGTCCAATTAAAGACACACGTGCTCTCTTTTTTGCTGGGGGTGTACGTGTTGAAAGAGTTGCTGCGTCGACGCCGCACAGTGGTCTAAAACGCGAAATTTAGTGACATTTTGCCCAAAAACAAATTGTATCATATATGTAGATATCTGTTGAGTGTTCATTGCTTTCTAAATATCCATCAACCTGGAAAATGAAAATATTAATAAAATTTAATAAAAACCATTACTGTAACAAACAGTTAAAGTTGGAAGTTTTGAAGATAGCCTTTCTCATGGAAAAAATTGCTTTTCTTCTTTAAGATGTCCTGACGATCCTGTTTCATATTTTCCTTCCAATTTCTTTTTAAATTAAAGGTTCATCTTTAAGCTGTAAATTACCATTTGTCAATTGAAAATTAGTATTTGTAATGCATTAAAAATGTTACGCTAAATGTAATGAAGAACATTTGCAAAATTATCAAAGACTTCACAAGGAATATCTTTTGAGTCATAAGAGGTCATAGAATTTGACTAAATGGAATATTTTCAGCATACTTTCCTCTATGTAATCATGCAAGAATCATTTCCTAGCTCGTCCGAATATCAAAAGTTATTATTGTTTAAAGCCGTCCGTGCGGCTGTGCGCATTGGTTCTCGCCTCCATCACCGGGACTCCGTGACGACTCAGAAACACTTTAGACTCTAAACACTTCAAATCTTTATGCTGTGCTACAATTTTTTGAGCGTTATATTCTGTCTTTTCCTTTTTATTTAAATTTTGTTTATGCATTAGTTCAGTATTACCATCGTTTAGTGCAGTTTATATTAATATACAAGGAGAATTAAGTATAATTCTCCGAACGTTGTATACGTTTTAAACAATCATCTTATACGACCGTTTCTCCCACCAATATTCGGAAAAAAATGCTATCGATGAATTCGTTTGCCCGATCGTCAATTTCACGCCTACTCCAAACTGATATTGTTATCATTTATTAAGAATGGAAGCGTTCCGTACAAATCTGAATTTTTTATATTTATTATTGTTTACATTTCACTTTGTGCTTTATACAGGTACCATAGATTGTGAATTTATAAGGATCAGATAAATTTTCTCCGGAGGCTTTGTAAAATCAAGAAATAAATTTTATTCAAACAGCAATTTCTCAAAAATTTAGAAGAATAATATACTGACTAAGCTGAATGTATTCTATTCCAAAAAAATTTGCTAAAAGTTGTTAAATTTGTAAATATGTTTAAAAAATAGTAAACAAAGCTATTAAATACACGAAAAGTATACCACATTATACATTATTAAAAAAGATTACATGTTAATATCCTACACCCCAAATTTCACGTCGATATCTTTAATAGCTTGGAAGTTATACCAAAATGTCACTAAATTTCGCGTTTTAGACCACAGTGCGACGTGAATTATATTGAATAAGAGGTCTGGGATAATCCAGGACGAAAATAATCGTTCGTTATCAACGTTAAGGTCAGTGGTACGAGATGGGGTGGCCGCTAATCAGACTGCAATATCGACAGGACAACGAACCTGAAACGAGGGTAAGAGAGAGAGAGAGAGGGAGGGGGGATAGGAGGGTGCGTGGGTGTAGAAAGAAATAGAACAAGAGACGAAAAGGTGGTAAATGGGTCGAGAGAAAGGCTGGAAGCAGTAGGAGTAAAAATAGAGACAGTAAGAGAAAGGGCGCCCACGTACGTGGAGAGTGTGAGGGCGGTCCTTCCAATAGGATTAACCCTCGTCCCGTTAATCCTTTTATTGGGGCGGCAAATCCTGCGACAGGTCACGAAAGAGGGTGTCTGCTAGACCTGGGATCCGCGGCCGGATATCCAACGCGATAGGGACCAGGACACGAAGCCGAGTATATCGAAATCGCTACCAGACTCGGTGGTCTAACGATCCCGATAACGGCCTTGCTAGGGATCTACGTATGTCAAACGATAGCGTTTTCGGTCGAGATCGTGAGCATCGACTTTCTTAAACCTTGCAACGGGTTATCCAAAATAGACTATGGCAAGATTTTTTAAAATACAAACATACATTTTTAAAATACTGAAGGTACTTTTGGATAACTCTGTACGATCCTCAGGGTAAAAACTCCCCCATTTACTATTTTCACATACCGTAAAATTATTGATCCCATTATGTCTATGTTGTGGGATGTATTAGGTGAATACTTCACCTAATATTTCTTTAAAATGTTATGTCACAAATGTAACGTAATTTGTTGATTTTACGTGGAATTCTTGAGGAACGTATCAGGGTTAAAAAATCAGAATCCATATAAAAGTTTTTCTAAGAATGTTTCTAAGAACCACTATAAAAGAGCCACGAATAGATCTTAAAGTAGATGTTAAATGAAAATGCATTTTCTTTTTTATATATCATAGCAACTTAAATTCTTCTGTCTTTATAGTTTTGTATATCGACTAATCAATTTTTGTTAGAAATGCATCCTTCTTTATTACGTATCAAAAATCCTTGAATAGTTTATTAAGTAATTAAGTGGAAGATTTTAATTAAGAATAAATTTTATATAAATTTTAAAATTAATATTATTTATCTCACCCATTCTTGCATTTTTTGTTAAACCAACAAATTGTGCTTCATTTATCACTAGACTGCGGATCTTTATGCAAAGTAAAAATATTCTTTTATAATGTTCTTTTCACATTGAAGACGACATGACAATATTCTTTGACAATACTCCAATTAATGTCTTTAAGTATATTATTCAGACCTTCTATTCAGACTTGGTGGTCCAAGGATTTCCGATAACGGTCATAAGGGATCTACGTACGTCGAACGATAGCGAAATTTTCGGTCTCCCCGTATTGAACGTACCACCACACCGTCCTACAATAATTTAAGGGCTCCCCGATTCCTGCGATTGTGTGCGCTCCACCATCCGTTTCGAGAATTCTAACCGGGAGCAAAACGTGCTCGCCTGTACCTATGCTCGCCAGGTACACAACGTTCGCGTTGGTACAAGATACAGGCAGCGGACAGTTTAATTTGAACAGCCCGAAATATCTCCGATCGCTGCATATGCACGCGAAATATCGATATTACTGATCCGGGTGTTTGATGAAATTTTTGTGCACGATACGCTGCGACTGGTTAAAAAGTAATTATTAATATCGAAGAGGTGGAGACAGAAAGTTAATGGTTGGAAACGTGTGTTTGAACATCTCCGAAACTAGAGGGTGCATTGGACAGTCCAATTTTATCTAAATTCCCAGGTTTCGAATGGGGAATTTAGATATGTGAAAGAATCTCGAAAGAGATCGATTTGTTTCCATTTTTTTATTTATAATTATTAGACTGCGGACTTTTTGCATTTGTAACAAGAATTGGAACATACAATTTAAATCAGTGGACATATTAAAAAAAATTTAAGAACATCAACTTATTAGTTTCAGTTCAATAAAATAATTAAAACAAGAAAGAAATTTTTGCATAACCTCTGTGTCTTGGAATCGACGTAAACCAATTAACCAATTTCAATGAAATTTTCGGAGCGTATGTAGTTTATACAAGTCAAGCAAACACATCTTTCACATTTTCGTTATTGGCCCAGCTAAAAAAGTCGTAAAAATCAATTTTTAGTTTCAGTTTTTCACAATTCCGACCAAATGCAGTTTTTCAACATATTCTTTAGACGTCCTTTTCTAAACTAATTCTCCTAGCCTTACCAAAAAATTGAAGTCGTTTGGCCCATTCATAAAAAGTTGTTCTGATTTAAAGTGTGTTTGATCAGTTCTGCTCCTAATTCTATAATGTCCAAAAGTTTGGGTAGATCAATTTTTGTTATTTTTACCACGCTTATATTAGCTTACCGTGTCGTTGTATGCGTCAAATCTTGTAATCGAATTTTAAACCACTTCCCGATGAGCTAGAGACTTGAAACTTTAAACATAGCTCAGACCTGGGTGACAATGCAATATTAAAAAACAAATTTAAAAAAAAACTATGCGTTCAGAAGTGTAATTAAAATCGATGACAAGATATGTAAAGACTAAAAAGTAGAAAATAAAAAAATATATAAAAAAACTTTTTAAAAACCACGCTTATATTAAATAAATTGCACTGAGAAGGAGAAAATAATTATAATTGATAATTAAAATAATATTAATATTAAAATAAATAAATATTAATTTTTTTACACATTAGCGACAATAAATAAAAGCGTGAAGCGCCTACGAAGATTGCGTCAATATAGTTTAGCGCTCCACGCTTTTATTTATTGTCGCCGATGTGTAAAAAAATTAATATTTATTTATTTTAATATGAATATTATTTTAATTATTAATTATAATTATTTTCTCCTTTTTAGTGCAATTTATTTAATATAACCGTGGTTTTTAAAAAGTCTTTTTTATAAAGTTGATATGTTTCGTGCGCCGTGAACCTAGCATTAATCAAAGAATTAATATAGAGAGTGGAATAATCTATATCCAAGATATCAGTCCTCTTAATACGTAAGAGTAGCGATGGTCGCACGTCGGTTTCTCCAAAGTATACTCCCCCGACTCTCATATCTCTCCATCCCTTGAAACGTCAGCGCGTTATGAGGTAACTGCGGCGTTAACGAAAGGGTTAAAAAGGTAGAAATGACATATCAGTCGGATATCTTGGGCCACGGGGTTTCCATGGAACGGTGCATCCGTTCTATCTCGAAAGTCTCGATTCAAGGAAATATCGATCACGAGGCATGCACTCCGGTAAAAGGTCCTCGCACGAGTACCAACTGTAAAAGGCTTCTCTTATCGAAGGGGCTGTCTCACGGTCGGTCGCCTGGAAATACGCCGCCGTAGGGATCGAAGGATAAAGTAATTCCGTTTAAATGCGCGAGCCGAGCTTTTTCCACCTTCGACGAGACCGGGTCTCGTCGCGGAAACGAAGGGAACGGGGAATACACGCAGGTAGGCAGAACGAAACGACGGACATGCATTAGCAGCTATCGGAAACGGAACCGGAACACACTGAAGGCCGGCCGCGTGATAAATAGGGACAGGAAGGACGCGCTGGAACGGGTCAACGTATCTGCAGGCCGGTGCGGATTCGGAGCTGTTCGATTCACCTCCAAGAATCGATCTGAAAACGAAACTGCGAGAATCGATTTTCTTAAAAAATCAGAAGCATATATAAATCATATAAAAAAAACATTTTTCTAAGAATCACTATAAAAGAGCTGTAAGTAGATCTTTATGCAAAATAAAAATTGTCTAATTGTACGAAACGGAAGTTAAATGAAAATGCATTTCTTTTTTTTTTTAAATCATTTTAATAACTCTGAAACATTACAACAACTTAAGGATGTTCTGGAGGTACAATGGAAGACAAAAGTACAAGAAATTTGAAGTCCATCAATACATGGCAATGAAAGCTATTCATGAGTATATTTTGCATTAAACTTTTGCGAATACTGTACCCTCTGTAGCTATATTCAGTGGTCTACGCTTGTCGCGTTTCCATGCTAGTGAGAGACAACAGGATAAATTTGACGTTTTGTAACAGTTTATAATTTTTTTGCTCTGTAACTGTTTAGTGAATCCTTATAAATTTTGAACATAATTAATTACATAATTTTTACTACATATAAAAAAACTGGAGTTTCTAGTTGTGTTTTTTCAAGGTTTAAATAGGGTTTGAAGTGGAATTTTATGAATTCTCCATAAAGAAGACGTGTTAAAATGTGCAAACTTTAAGTTGCTATAATTCTTAAACGGTGCGCAGTGAATCGAACCCAAACTTTGGTAATTGCATTAATTTAGTAAGGATTATATCTTGTCAAATTTTCAAAAATTTTGTTGCTTTTTTATATACCTCCAGAACATCCTTAAATTCTTCTATTTTTATAGTTTTGTTTGTAGAAATTCTTTTATAATACGCATTAAAGATCCTCGAATAATAGCGTCGCCCATTTTCGCATTTTTTTACGAAATCGAAGAGTTGTGCTTCATTTATCACTAGATTGCGGATCTTCATGCAAAATAACAATATTCTGCACCGATTGTGAGACATAGTAGGTGCATAAACGTTCATTTCACCCCTTATAACGGTCTTTCTACGTTGAAGACAACATAACAATATTCTAAGATTTTTTACATTGTTCACTGTTTCACATTTCACCTAGTTAATGTCTTCATGAGTGTATAAAACTCGGCAGTCTGTCACATTTTACAGAAATGCATCCCGTAAGAATCGTTTCCAACGAATCAAATACCAGAAAATCGATTCAGCAGATCGATCTATTAACGGAAAGAATTGATCCTTTGAAGGATCGAATCAAAATCGCCTGATTCGTAGACGCACGCGCGCTGCGACGAGACGAGACAGGATGGTGTACACGCGGATATAGAGATAAGCTTGTTGGATTTCGATCAAAAGAGGCGCATTGATTTCCATTTAAATGCGGACCGGTGACGAGACGAATCCTCCTTGCCGATCGGAACCTGGCCCGCGATCAAAAGACAAATTTTAGCCCCCCTTTGATGTTCCCGCCGCGACGTCTGATTAACTTTGACTGTCGGAAGGTCAGAAGGAAAACGCTGCTGGGATACGGTCGAACGTTAGAAAGAGTCGAATCAAAGTTTCTGGATGTGATGGGGTGCGAGGGAATCAGTTGGGGATGATGGAACGCCGAGGAGAAATGTACGGGAGATTGTGGAATGATTTGCTAGTCGATTCCGGCCAACTGTTTCTGTAAGTTTCCATTTACATGGTGTCTTCCGTTTTGATCCTGCACTGTAGATTTGAATCTACAGATTTCGAAAAATGGACATCGGATAAAATATCATTATTACTAGAATGCGGATTTTATGCATTTATGACGAAAATGAACAGGTACAATTTAAAGCAGTGGACGAACGAAGAAGACTTAAGGAAATCAGTGTATTAATTTCAGCTTAATTATACAATAAAGACATTTACGTTTAAAGAAAATTAAAATAAATAAATTACATTTAAAGACAATCAAAAGAAGAAATGAATTTCTATTTGGCTTCTGTGTCTTGCAATCAGTGTAAACATTTTTTGTTTTGCATAATGATCCGCAGTCTAATTATTACAAACACAAAATTGTACTTTTTACCTATGTACAGTGCCCTCGATTGAGAAGTTTTGTTATACAGTTTATAAAGTGATAAAAATTAAATTGTAAAGTTCTAAAAATTCAATTATGAAATGATAAAAATTAAACGATAAAAAACACTGTTTCGTTACAATTACCAGATTTTATAATTTTTTTCACAGCGACAACACTAGTCTTAGCAAATAATAAATAGCGCAAAAATGTTTATCAGATTAGACCTAATTTATAACTAACAGTCTACACCAGCAATAACACTGCAGATAAATCAACTGTTAAAACACGCAGCTAAATTAAATCTACAGGGATCTTTTTGGCCGGGACTGTACGCGTGCGATCGGACGCGATACGTGCTCGCAGGGCGGAAGTAACAAATTCAAGCCTGTTGCCCTGAAAGTTGTAAGAAACCGAAGGCAATGGCAAAAGAGCAGAATCGGATTGGGAATGGGAAGAGAAATCACGAGACATCGGTGGCGAGAAAGAGGGACTAATGGCGGAAGGGTAGAATGGCCCGGGGGAAAAAACGAATTCGAATGGGGGGCCTAACAAATAGAATGGCGTCGCCGAGCGGGCGGTTTTATCGTTAGCGATAGGATCTCCGAATACGTCCGACCGAGTCGTTTGTCTCGAGAAAACGACGACACGTACGATCTTCCGCCTCCTCTTTTCCGGATAATTAATCTTTCCGAGATTTTTACGGCACACGTTTGATGGCGCCGTGTGTGCCACCTGTTTACTACGCCGGCCAACACACTATCGTGTTCCATGGTGCGTGCGCCGTATATTATTGCAATTCATTATATTTTTACAAAAACGTATACGCGTTGTTCGCGAATAAAAAATAAAATATGCCGTACAGCTAGTACGATAATAAGGGTTAATACAAAGCCGGGGGTGATTCTACATAAGAAAGTAAGACAAAATTATGGTATAACATTTTTTCGATGATTTTTTAAAGATACTGCCGAAATATTCTATAACTGATCTTTAAGCTTTATTTTCCCGAAAACGAGGTGTCAAACGAACAAATTTTATTCCTCTTTTCGATTTTTTTTTACACGTAGAATCATCCCCTAACCGGTTGTAGATTTCCAGCCCACTCTGTATAGGTATCAGTCTCATAATTGATGGCATACATTGAATTTCGAAAAGAGTAGTAAATACTGCTTTTTACAACTTTTTCATTGGAGCTACAAGCTTAATTTTTATGATCGTTATGCATTTGTAGGAAAATTGTTCTTTATGCAAAATTGTAGGAAAATTAAAAAAATTGAAGATCTCAATATATGATTTCTCATCTATTAAAGTTATTGACGGAAGAAATAACATTCTGTTTGGTTTCTATTCCTTGCAATGAATACAGACAATTTTCATTTTGTATAATGGTCCACAATCTAATCTAACAATGTCTAATGTAAATGTCTAATGTCTAATGTAAAAGCGTCTAATAATGAATAAAAGCTGGCGAATGCATGAACTCAACAATTTCATGAAAAACTGAACAATGAAATTTCGGATAGTGTAATTCAGATTTAAAAAATAATGTCCGTTTATCAAATTACTTTTATAATTAAATTATAAAAATTACATTTTCATCAAATGAATGTTCTTCGTTGCATCTGCTACTGATAATTATTATCCATTGTATCTCTTCAAATATCATCATATTAACAATATTCCAACTTCACGTTAATATTATAATTTCTACTGTTAACATTAATAATTTAATGTACGTCTATACCCAGATATTTTGTATCGTTCAAAGGTAACAGAGCAATATTTTCCATGAAAGTTGACAATCCCACTCTTCAAGGACCCTTAAGGGACTATAACAATTTGTTGTCTACGCCGAACAAAGTTCACTTAATGAACGAATTGGTTGAAAGTTGAACGTGTTTTCGTAGTCCACTGAACAGTGCTTGATACGAATTCGCGAAATTGAACGCATTGTTTCAATTACCGGGGCATTTGTTTCATTTCTACAAGTTTAACAAGCTCGCAACCGTTAATGTTGACGGAAACGTGATCTACGAGGTTGCGATATTGCTACACAGTGTCGTAATTAATCAAACTTTTTCCGAACTCTGCAACACGATATTCGTTTGCATTGTAACACTAATTTTACATTGGACGATGCATGTGTATAGCGTTGTATTTGCACGTGATTTTATTGACATTTTCTTTGATTATATATATATATATATATATATATATATATCAAATGTATATATATATATATACATTTGAGCCGGTTTAGTTTATATACAGGGTGGTCCACACAACTTGCACACCTATAATAACTTCCAAAGTATGCGTTGCACGAAAAAGTTTCGTATACAGAAGTTGCATGGTCTAAAGGGATACGTTGTGTAGTGTATTTATTTTTTTTTGTAGGTAGACGCGTGAAGGACATATGAAGGTCAACTTCATTTTTTTAAGTGGAATGAGGTATTTTTTAATACATCAATCGATTCAACTGGAAGTTCGTTATAAAAAGGTATTAACCTATGTATGTCGAAAAGTTAGTAGTAATTATTATTAGGTATTTTAGAGTTATTTAAATTGAAATATCTCCTGAACTACTAACTTTTCGACATACATAGGTTAATACTTTTTTATAACGAACTTCCAGCTGAATCGATTGATGTAATAAAAAATACCTCATTCCATTTAAAAAAATGAAGTTGACCTTCACATGTCCTTTACGCGTCTACCTGTAAAAACAATTAATACACCACATAATGTACCTCTTTAAACCATGCAACTTTTGTATACGAAACTTTTTCGTGCAACGCATACTTTGGAAGTTATTATAGGTGTGCAAGTTGCGTGGACCATCCTGTATATTTTCATTGTTCAGTAGACAAATTATAATTTAAAGCAAATACAAAGAAGAATGATTTTTGGTTCTCATCCACTTATTTCATCATGTTTTATACATAATTAAACATTCAACTGACACTGTCAAATTGACGCCTAAACACCCTCTCTATCTAATGTGTTAATTAATTATTGCATTACAAAATGATCTCTTGCGGGTACTTGCCTATTTACGTGAATGTCGTTAATTTATTAAATAAACAGTAAAAGAAAAATTCGATTATTTTATCATGATTAAATAAAGCTTTTTCATCGTCCAGTCAATAAATTCTTGTATTTTACAAAAAGAGAAAAAATGTATTCCATTGAGGGCGCAGAACTGTAATTACAAAACCACATGCTTTCGCTCCCCTTGAATACATTTTATTTAACGACTTCGACTTAGGAGCTTAATGCTTTCGGATGTTACCACTAAATGCGACAAGAAAAATATCTCCATGCAAAACTTCCGCCTCCTATCTCGCTGGACTTTAAACTGTATTTCGTGGAATCTCGGGGTTACGGTGAATTATTTTCGGTGGGGGAGGAGGGGGGGGGGGGTGGAGGATCTTGCAAGCTGCTCCCTTACGATAAAATTACGCGATAAAAGTGAGCACACAGTAATGCCGCAGCTCCGTTGGAAATTCGATTTAGTCGCGGAAGGTCGGCGGCCGAAATCCAAAATCTGTTTCTACCACAGTAACAATGTACCAGATAAGCACTCGAATGGTGGTCGACCGTAGGTAACAGAAAGGGACTACAAACTTGCAAGGGAACAGAATATAATAGGAACTGATAATACAACTAATAGCGATAAAATGAAACTTGGCTGGTCGGCGTACATTCAATAAAGTGGAACGGTGCTGGGAATAATCATAGAAATTAAACGTTAAATTTCTGGTTTGCTACAATTATTATTACATATTCATTTTGTTACTAGTTTGTCTCGAACATTTAAATCATGCTGACCGCGTGAACCAGTAGCATTTGAGGATTCGCTCGGAAACAATATCATAGCTATATACAGGGTGGGCCATCTAACGTTTGGAATTGGAACTATAGGTTATTTTGAGGTTAGAAGGTTTGATGATATTTCCGATGTGACAGAAAGTTAGTTTTATGTTTGACATTTATGAAATGGGTCGCTTTTCGCTTGAACAAAGTTGGGAAATATTAAAAACTTATTTCCAAAGTGGTGAGTCTTCTCCTCAAACTGTAAGAAATTACGAAAAAAATTTGACAAAAAGGATGTGCCAAAAACGCAGTTTGTGGATCAATTTGTGAAGCGAGTTCGTGAAACTGGATCGTTGTTGGATAAAACAACCCGTGTACGTTCTCGTCCAGTGCGCTCAACCGAAAAAATCGGTTTTTGGCCATTATTGGGCCATTTTTCTTCGAAAATGAGCAAGGAAACGCCGTTACAGTGAATGGCGATCGGTACCGCGCCATGCTAAGCGATTTTTTGTTTCCCAAAATTGAAGAGGATGGCATAGACGACATTTGGTATCAACAGGACGGCGCAACGTGCCACACAGCCAACGTAACAATCGATCTTTTGCGCACCTGTTTTCGAAGATCGCATAATCAGCCGAAATGCTGATGTCAATTGGCCACCTCGAAGCTGCGATTTGACTCCGTTGGACTTTTTTTTGTGGGGAGACGTTAAGGACAAGTGTTACGCTACCCATCTAGCGACGATTGACGACTTGAAACATGAAATCGAAGTTGCCATTGACGAAATAGAGGCCCAAACAATCGAAAATGTACTGGAAAATTGGACTGATCGAATGAGGTATTGTAAGGCTAGCCGTGGCAGTCATTTGAACGATGTTGTCTTCCATTCCTAAATGGAAAGGTTCAATCTTTCTAATAAACTCATAACTCTGAAAAAATATTCATTAGTTTTTTTTATGGCCGATTCAAATTCCAAATCTTAAATGGCCCACCCTGTACGACTTCTCGCAATTATTAAATTATTAAATATTCATTTTGTTACTACTTTCTCTCGAACATTTAAATCATGATCTTGTGGACCAGTATCTTTCGAAGATTCGCACGGAAACAATATCGTAGCAACGTACGAATTCTCACAATTCAGAAAGAAAACAAGGCAAAAGATTGCTTGCCTTAACGTCTTTCGTTCTTGATATCGCAGCTTGTTTCCCCGCGAGATCGTAACACCGTGAGATTTCTTGTTCGTCGCTCCATCTGTATTTTGATCGGAAAAGTTAACTCGGCGAAAAAAGAGGGGGGTGACATCCAAGGGATGACACGAGAAGTTTCGCCGGCCGCGGTGTATCGCCGATCATTTTTAACAAACACGAAAACAACTGGGAAAAAACTATTTGATATCGTGGGAACCTGGCAACTTATAGGAACAGGGGGTTGGGGGGAGGGAAGTCGATGGACATCCCCCTTTCCTGACTTGTTTTATGGAAGATCAGCGGTGCGATAAGAAAGTGGCTGTGCCTGACAGGTTTCCGATGGCAAAACGACGAAACGGAGATGTAGAACACCTGGTCCGCAGAGGAATGTGTTTTTAAACGGGTTACCTCGATCTGGCCAGGAAATTTTTCGCCCGTCCACGACGTTTCGGGAAATCCTTCAAAATCTTACGCTCTTCTACAGCACCATTAATGTCTCACACTATACAAATACTTCTAAATAAATACGCACAGTTTGGTTGAACAGTTATTCGTTGAACTTGGACAATTTTCTCAAAAAAATTACAGAAAACAAAGAAATTACAAAGAACATTACAGAAAATTACATTACAGAAAACAAATTACAAAGAACATTACAGAAAACAAATTACAAAGAACATTACAGAAAAGAAATTACAGAAAATAACCTCAAAATCATAAATAAATCAGAAACCTTTTCTAATTGAAAGGAGCATCATTGTCATATCATTTATGACAGTAGAAACAATGAAAACAAAATCTAAAAATTATTTCCAATCTACTAACACATATTCAATCAACAACGTTATAACGACACTAAGTCAAACGTTCAATCAAAGTAAAATTCATTAATTATTATCAACAACAACACTAAGAAATTGTTGGTAATTACGCCTCGCAGGTGTGACACAAGTTTCCCGAGTTCTCCACCAATTAGTTACATAATTCGATCATTTGTAGAATTCGAGATCCTTCATCCACGACTGACCAGCTAAAAGCAGCACTTTCGTAACGATCTGTGTATTCTGGATCGTTGCACCTGGATCCCTTCTACGAGTTTGTTCCATCTCCGAGTTAATCTGATTCCAGTTTCGAGGTTCTCGGTTTGATTGGTATCGTTTGTCCTCTCGATGGTTCGGTTTGAGTCTGTTAGTTTTGAGCTGACCTAAATAGAGAATATCTGCTCTGAGTTCGGCTAAATCGATTTGGTCGACCCTGAATCGACGGCACTTCTACTTTCAAACGCGACGCAGAATGCCCGCTATACTTTCAATATCTTACATTTCCAAAATTTCATTTTGCGTGAACTTTTTTCCTGGTCATTCAATTTTGCCAAGACCTAAATCATGTTATGTGGCAATGCCCAGACTATGAAAACGAACGTAATACATTAGAAACGAAGTTCCTCAAAGGCAAGTATCGTTTCCCTCTTTGTATTAGTTCCTTCTTATGTAAACCTGATATAAGAGGTCTGAAAATAATTTATAATTTTCTCAAACAATGTTAGGTAAGAATTTAGAAACAATGTAACACCTATTTAAGATAAGCCAAATGTAATAATATTGTACTTGCTATATAAACCACTTGGTTTAAGGCAATAACAAATACATAAATATACAGGGTGGTCCATTTATCTTGAGACAGTCAATTATTACGGAAACCAGCAGGAATGTTTTATATAAAACATTCTTCATATGAAGGGGCACATTTAATGGCGCTATGCAAATTTTTCCATAATGGCCCTTTAAGGGTCAGATCAAGTTCAAGTTCATTTTTGCAAATGTATATTCAACGTCGAAAAATAATAATATTTCATAGAAAACATTTCTTCGTAGCATGCACGGTTTCATTAAACAAATCGTGGTGAATATCCCAATATTTGTAATGACAAAAAATACTGAGTTTGATCTGAAGTCATAAAAATCTAGTAAGCGGTGACACAGGAATACGTGTTTAGTACATTGAGCATCGTAGGTGGCGTTATTGCCGCCTACTAGATGAAGATTCACAATACGTACATGTTGTATGCCATTATGCAAGCTTTCCACCATTTACCATGGTATCGTTAGAAAATGGTAAGTTCAGGAAAAAAGTGTTTTATACGAAATATTATTATTTTTCGATGTAGAATAACAATATAAAATGAAAAATATGAATTCCCATTTGAAAAAATGAAGCTCTGCTTCATCTGGCCCTTAAAGGGCCATTATGAAAAAATGTGCATAGCGCCATTAAATGTGCCCCTTCATACGAAGAATTTTTTATGTGAAACATTTTTTTAACCGACTTCGAAAAAGGAGGAGGTTACTCAATTCGATCTGTATGTGCCTTTTTTCGCTTTTTTTTCTATGTAAGTTCACCGATTACGCCGAGATGGATGGACCAATCGGAACGAAACCTTCTGCATCTTGTAGAGTATGTTCCCGGGATGGTCCCGGGCCAGAAAAATTTTAGATTCCTTTATTAATTACGATTTTATTTGCGAAAATGTAGGGTGGTGATACCGCCGTGAACTCCGCTGAATGTTAGACATTAGGAACAGTAACGACGCGATGTCGTTACCGTTATCGATTGCGGCTTTCAGATATTTATAAATTACGATTTGGAATGTGACAGCTGACAGAGATAAGAAAAAGTGCGAAATAAAAACAAACTTTTTAAAAAAGAATTAAACCGACTTCGAAAAAACGCACTAAAAAGTATAAAATAATTTCCATTTAATATATGTGAATACACACGAACTTAAATGCAATACAATCTTTTCGGAGGCGGCGCAAAATTGAAAATTTTCGACACTGGAAACTACGAAAATCCTTAAATTGTTCTAAATACTAATATATTTACATTTAAATAATATATTTGTGCGTCGCCTCCGAAAAGATTGTATTGTATTTAAGTTCGTGTGTATTCACATATATTAAATGGAAATTATTTTATACTTTTTAGTGCGTTTTTCTGAAGTCGGTTTAATTTTTTTCATATTCCTGCTGGTTTCCGTAATAATTGACTGTCTCAAGATGAATGGACCACTCTGTATATCTGAATGCAATGTCGGGACGAATTCGATGGTATAGAACGCTAAGACCTTGAAGTGAATGAAAAAGATTTTCGACGGGATTTTCCCTGCTTGTAAACATGCGGATGGTCTTCCACATCGTTGAACATCGAGCAATGAAGAAACGTGTAGATAAGCCTCTGAGCAGAATGGACGTGCGAGAACAGAATGACAGGAGTTTCGGATAAGGAATTCCCTCGAATTTCCCACGCAGTGTGATATTGTTCGCGTTCCATCACGCTTAGCTGGACGTCCGCAAGTTACGAAGATGAAAGAGAAAGAAAGACCGCGTTTCACCTTGCTTGAATCTCAGGAGGAAACCGGCCAGAAGACAGGAAGAGACCGCAGGGTCCGCCAGGAGAACCGGACGGACCTTGGAAAATTCCGCGACGTTATTACACGTCTCTCGTCCCACATATCGCAGGCAAAGAATAATGGCCGTTTCCTGTGCTGACTTCTACCCCCTCGTCGAAATGAAAACTCGGAGGACACGGGGACGTTACCAGCAGGAAATGAAGCCGTAGTTGGTCTTGATTTTTTTTCCACAACAATATCGTTCCCTGGACAGATGTATACACATACAATATATATATATGAACCACGAGACAACGCGTGGCTCTGTGTTTAGCAAAGAAGTTGGCCAGCCATCTAGCCTCTCTGACCTCCTGCTCGAGTTCGGCCGATAGTTTCGCCCTTTCAAATCGACCAAGTTCGAACAGAGACGAAAACCACGGAATAAAGTTCCCTATAGAGGATCTGTGAAGGGATTCATCGTGGCATCGTCAACTGTCTGTCTCTTAAGAAGTTTCAATTAGCTCCGGAATATTTGTATTGGAAAGTTCTTGTTCGGAGATCGAAGAAACGTATAACTGATCTAATTTCTGTAATGGAAAGAGATACTTCGTCCAGTGAAAAATGAAACTTCTTTCCGGGGGACTGCAGCCTGTTAAGAATTATTTGCTGGGGAAATTCAAAGGAATATCTTTCCATACAATGTTCCCGAGCTGCTGTAGAAATATTTCAGAAATCTGTCGTTCACCATTAACAATTAGTTTGTGCGTTCGAGTCTTTAGAAATATTTTCTATGATGCGACGACGTCGCGAACGTGCGAGGGAGGTTGAATGAATCATGTGGTGGGTGATGAACTTTACTTTACTGTCTGAAAACTCGTGCCTTTCTCCTACAAATTATGATGTATTTGGAATGTAAACCAGTAGATTTGTACCCGGGGCGACTGCAGATCGAAGTTTCGATCCTCTAGGATCAATGGTTCAGGAGTTATGCTTGCTTAAAGTTCAGCAATCTGTAGTGTTTTTGACAGGTAAGGGCGACGGCATATTGGTTTGTTGTCCTTGCCCCGCTCCACGATCAAACCACTAACCAATTAATTATTCTGCTCGTTAAGGGGCGCACGACCGTCACTACAAACCAATCTGGCGGCGCCCTTACCCGTCAAAAACACTGAAAAATGCACAACTTTAAGTAACCATAAGTCGTGAACCATTGGTCGTAGAGGTTCGAAACTTCGATCTGCAGTCGCCCCCGGTACAAATCTACTGGATTACATACGAAATACATCGTAATTTATAGGAGAAAGGCACTTTTGAATCCGGTAACGTAAAAAGCAGCCCATGTGGTTCTTACAGCAACAATGGAGTAATTGCGATCGCGCAATTAATCCAGAAATTTCTTTTTTCGTGGGAGAAAAATAGTTCTAGACAAATTCTTCTTCCTGTTCTATTTGTGCTAAATAGTCCCATTGTTTTCCAGTGCATTGCTAGAATTAATACATAAATTTCTTGGAGGAAAACTACAGTGGCCGAAATTTCTGTAAAGTCATCTTCTTTTTAATAGATATTTTAAAAATATCACCATTTTTGTTGATTTATCGTATCTGGTCTTGTGCCTTGCAGACACTCGGATAGAGGGACTGCGTACTCTAGACCGCCATGTTTACTATTTACGTTTGTTTTGATTTTTTTCTGTGTGGTGCAGAACACAAGTGCGAAGTTTCTATAAAGTCACTTAGCGTTTCTCTGTATTCTGAGCAGAGAACTACGGAAAACTGCTAATATTCTAAAAGTATTAGTTTTAGAACTCAAAGAAATCCTGTTTGTTATAATTTGATTCGCGTGTATGAGAATGCCGAGAGGAAAAGAACTAACAAGTGAAGAAAAAGCTTGAATCGATGCTTACAAAGATATGAGCTGCTCTAATCGCACAATTGCTAGGAAAATTAATCGGTCATATACCGTGATTAATAATTATATCAATTTACGCGAAAATTACGGAAAAGATCATTTTAAAAGTGGTAATAAAATATTGTCAAAGAGACGACATTCAATATTAATGAGATCTTCGGCTACGGAAAGGAAAACTGCAGCACAATTTCGAGCTGAATTGGAGCTCCCAGTAACAATAAGACGTGTGCAACAACTTTTAAACTCTTCTGGACAAAAACGCGACGTAAACCAGGCCTTAAAGAAGTACATAAACAGGCCTGTATTGATTTCGCACGGGCACAAAACACAGTGACTTTATAGAAATTTCGGCCACTGTATGTCTAGACGAACGGTTTTTCCTGTTTGCGCCGGAAAACCCGTACCGGTTTCTCGAGACCCAGCACACTCGGCAGTCCGTGAACGTAACACAGTTACGGTAAGATGATATTCACTTTGGGACGCGTATATTCCCGTTCATTGGCGAATTCTAGAAATCGCGGGCGGCCGGGCGGCGCATAGTAACTTGGTTCGGCTCGAGATAATCGGTAAATCGGCGAAACTTTCTCTATTGTGCGCGCCAAGTTCTCAGGATACGGTCGAACGGGTGGTGGGGTAGAGGCCACGAAACAGCAGCCTGATAATTCTGATAAGGGCAGAGAGTACAGCTCCGCGTTGTACGAGGGTGTCGTGCTCTCGCGGCACACGTACACAGACGAGACGACTGCTAAAGGACAAGTTGGAACATGCGTGATAGGATGAGTTAGCAACTTAAATGGCCCGTGAACTGTAGTTGGAATTACTTGTTGTCTAGTTGCTAAATATAATACGAGCGACATTTCTGGATACGCGTCTATGTTCGACGGTAAATTACGGTTTTCAGCCTCATCCGCGGATGGAGATCAGGAAAAGGGAAACGATCTTCCAGAAGTGTTCCACCTATCATATTCAAACCTATCCAGCTCTGAAAGTGGCTGGTACCTAAAGCGTATCCAACAATTTTTGGAAAATCGTCGATTATGATAGTTTTGTTTAAAAATATAGTACACTGAGAAAAAAAAGTAGTAACTTCAATAACACGCGTGTTATTGTAATTTTTTTACTTCGATGAATATCAATGTATTCTTTTTAATAGTATGAAATTTAGAAGCAAATCGTGATGTATTTGAATTGTCTATCATGAAATGATTGAAAATAGTATTTGATTCAATACCGTATATCATTATTCGTAATATTTCTTTTTCTCCTTCAATCAGATATGTTGTTAAAAAAATTTGAGAAATCTATTGATTTATACTGGAATTGGTTGAGGCCATATCTTATTTTTTTTGAAAACATTGATGGTCAAGCTATTGGCTTATATGATTGGCGGAAGCGAGTTTTGCTATTGAAATTCAATAGTATTAAATATTAAAATAAGTTCATATGATATTGGCACTATTCAATAGTACATCTTATTGAATCAACATATATTTTTTTTGTTTCGATAGGATTTTTTTCTCAGCGTACGACAACCTCGTCTCATTTTGAAGCTTAACACGTTCGCGACGAGCATTTGTTTCGTTGCTTACCTTCCTTGTTCGAAAGTTTTATTAAATGCAACGTACCCAATTTTGAATGATTAAAACAGTTTAGCAGAAGAAAGTCACAGATTCTCTCTGTAAATTATGCAGTCTACTATGACTTTATACAACGAAGTGCATAAAATTAATTTGATTGTTTTTAAGCGAACATGCTAAGAGTTTGACTTTCATCAACTATCGTTCAAACCGAAGAGACATTTTTCCTTAAAAATGTTACCAATCGAAGCGTCTCTAAAAATATTAAATTATTTTTTGGAAAATATATTAGCCATAGTCGATACAGATGAATAAAGATTTATATTTATTTATTACTGAGTGATCTAGAGGACAAAATTGAATAAAATTATCAAAGAAATGTAAAAATATTCCTGTGGAGATGTATCTCGCCATTGCAATAAAAATTTTCCTAGAAGAAGCATTGCGAAACTCTCAAGACTGCCAAAAAATATGGCGGTTTATCCGTGAGCAACAAAAAGATAAGCGTTTATATATTGTTGGTTGAACGACTCTGCTCCGCCGAGTTTCCTACAGCGTTTCCCCATAGTCTTCTTTTTCCATCGACATGATCTTCTTGCTTGAAGAGTTCCGAAAGTCTGAGCGTAACTCACGGAGGCCATCAACAAGGATACTCGACTACTCGCGGAAGGGAAAATTCTTTGGGAAGACTCGAATATTGCAGGCGGAATTATTTTTTTGCCAGGCAAGTTTCGAGTGGCTGCCATAATGTAACCGAACTCCGCGCAACTCTTCGAGTGGCTCGGGACTATGGATACTGAGAAGGAAGCCTGACGAGTCACTCGATACCACTCGACAACGGGAAAAACCGATTTCCATTCTACAAACGAATGTTAATAAGCTTAATTACATACGAAACATACATTGAACAAGTTCAACTTCTGAAGAGGAGCTCTCGGCCGGTCAATATTACGGCTTAAGTAATGAATTTTTTCGTACCAGCCCTATTTATTAGTTAATTTATCGTGCTATGTGATTGAACATCATTAAATACGAAAGTATATAAATTTAATAAATAAGTATTAGGTGAAGTAAAAAGTTCTGAGCGTTTTTCGCTTTATTTATGAAGCAAAAAACGCTCAGAACTTTTTACTTCAAATTAATATTAATTTCTCGAAGTCGCTCAACGTCACCTTACAGCATTTTATCGATAATTGTCCCCAACACGGGTCTGCCCAGGGACAATTATCCGCCAGGGATACTATTCTTTGACTTTTGCCGAACGTAGAGAAGGACACTCTAATTCATTCTAATTTAAACAGCCTCGGTCGCCGAGAAGTGTAAACGTAACTAATCCAAAACAAAACTTCTTTATTTTTCATTATTTATTAATGAGATTTTGACCAACATATTCGTAGCATTTTTCTAATGGAAAATGATAGCAAATATGATATAATTCCGATAATATTTACTTGTGTAGTGAACAATGAAATTTTTCGACACAGAAGGACAGCGTATGGGAAAGGAAAAGACGCGAGGAGTCGCAGCGCACCGGCACAGTTCAAACTTCCCATACTTCTCCTTGTGTTCGAAATTTTCATTGTCCATTACACAACATATTTAGTATCATTTTGCATTAGAAAAATGCCAGGAATACGTTGGTGAAAGTTCCATAAAAAAATAATGAAAAATATAGAAGTTTTGTCATTTGGATTGGTGTGGTCTCATCCATATACCCGAACCGTATCATTTCATGCT
Organism: Lasioglossum oenotherae; assembly: GCA_028455765.1. Classification (NCBI taxonomy): domain Eukaryota; kingdom Metazoa; phylum Arthropoda; class Insecta; order Hymenoptera; family Halictidae; genus Lasioglossum; species Lasioglossum oenotherae. Next base: position 6,868,324 of record CM052295.1, on the reverse strand, counting down.
TCTCGGTGACCAAGGCCTCTCGAGCTTCATGGCCCCCAAGGGGGTACATCCCGCAGAAATGGGGATAGTTCTGGGACATTTATCGGCCAGACATTTGGGACATTTATCGATAAGATACTGTATTTTTAATTATCATTAGACCGCGGATTTTTATACAAAATAAAAATGTTTTGCATTGATTGTGGGAAACAGAAATAACATAAAAATTGATTTCGTGCCTCAACAACTTTTTACAACATCCTTGAATCTTTTAAATATTTCACTGTTTCATATTTCGCCCAACAAATTTCTTCATAAATGCATAAAGATCCGCAGTCTAATTGTCATAAACATAATTCTGGAATATTCGAATACACCGAAATGATTGAGCAACGCCTGAGAATTTCCTGTAAGCTATCAGTCGATTTTTATCTCTGCTCTTCTAAAGTAAGAATTTTATAGTGCAATGATAAATACTCAACCAATAATGTCACTTTTGCTATAATATATTCGCAACAATATTACATCGTTTAGAATGACGTAATTGCCGGTGACCGGTTCCCTTTGCAAATCATCGACATAATATTCGCGTGTGTCGTTGTCGCAGACGCGTAGCGCATGTCGTATGTTTGCGCAAAAGCTTTGGCATCGTGCGGTTAGCCAATGATATAGGTGTCATCTGCACGGATGCAGCGGTCGTGTGTATGCGATAGAAACTTCGCCGACGTCGTTAGTCTGTCCAAGGCCAGCAAGTAAGTATATTCTCTGTAATAATAGACGTTAACTTGATCGGTTGCGGACCAATACATGGAGTCGATAATATCGCAACCATCTGCCTCCTACCTTATCGCGCAACCTCTCTGTATACTTTGCACAACTTCGATGCACGAACTTGCTGTTGGACAGAGAAACGGCTGTTTATCTTCTATGGTTTCCTAAGCGGCAGAACACAGCCTGAACAAACTTTATTCTACATTTTCGACTTCCCTTTTCATGTAGAATCATCCCCCTTTTCGGTACTATAACAGGTTAAAGAGTTTCCTAGGTGAATTTATATTTTGCATCCTTTCTTACGTTTTTCACCTTAAATGACACTGAGTGACCTTGAATGAATATATCATTGAAATTGTCTCGTGAAGGGCTACAATTGTAGTTTGTTTAAACGCAAGAGGTTGACCTTCAAATCCCCTAAGCACCTCCATCGGAAAAAGTTATGTATTAGGTGCGCAAATGAGTTCCTTCCCCTTTTTCCTACGATCATAACTTCTGACTGAATTCGAATTACTTCCCGATTTTGGTGCCATCCGAAAGAGCGTTCTTTCAGTTTTAAGAAGATTCATGATGAGGGCTCTAGGAGTTTCCAGTCCTATGCACAAAAATTCAAGCAATATTGCGTGCGAGAAGCATCATTTGCGTCACTGCTTATTGTTTGCATTCCAGCTTAGGAAATCAGCTGTTGAAGCTACTGAAATGGTTTGCACTGGGAGAGACCGCTGTATGTTACAGAATATGCAAAAAGTGGTACCAAAGATTTAAAGCCGGAAATTTTTATTTGGAAGACGACGATCAGTTAATTGCTCAACGAAAATCCGACTCAGACGCAAGAAGAATTGGCAGAAAAATTGGGAATCACCAGACAAGATTTTTTTACATTTCATGTATATAAGATGTAATAAAATCTTCAATTTGATATGTTATCGAGGTATGTTATCAATGATAAGAGGTGTGCGAGAACCGGAAATATCGGGTCGGGTCGGGAACACGAAATTTTTTCGGGATCAGGACGGGTACCCGAAAATTTCGAGACTCTCGAAAGAATCGGAATTCTCGAAATTATCGGGATTCCTGAAAGAATCGGGACTCTCGAATTTAGCGGGATTCCCGAAAAATGTCAAGATTCCCGAAAAATTTCGAGATTCTCGAAAATTTCGAGAACCCAGTAATCATTTATATTCGGTTTAATGAATACATTCATAGTTTCGGATTTTTTATTCTAGATGTTTTCGAAATTGAAAGAATGTTGTCCATCACGAATTCTTTTCAAGAGTGTCTCTTATGTCATATTCTCGAAATTTTCGGGAACCCGTCCCGACCCGACTCGACCTCTTCCCGACTCGTCCTGGACCATCGGGTTCCCGCACACCTAGTTATCATATTAGGTTGGGGAAAAAGAAATCCATTATTTTTACATTATCTCAAGCGGAGAAATGATGGATTTCTTTTTCCCCAACCTAATATATTATATGTTTATCAAGGGGCGGGCGTAGCCTTCGAAATTCAGCCGTCGGGAGTACGTAAATCCGAGTATTTAACAAATGGCAGACAAATAAACTTAAATGGAATAAAAATAAAACTGAATCGATATGAGGAAATTCCTACTTGCCCACTTATTTCTATGTGAGTTCCAAGGGTGAGAAGTGGCTAGGTATTAGTGATCAGTAGACTTACGAGATACTTGGTCGCAGACTTGTTCCTCCGCGATGAATCGAGGACGTGCGTGGAATCGAGTGACGTGGCCGGGGGTTCGCTTTCATGCGGCTCATGTTTTTCAGAAAGGGTACATATGTAAACCCGATAATGGGACGGCCATTTACCGTCGGCTCGATCGTGCATCCCTCTCGCGTGCTTCACGCAGCTCGTCCGCACTCCATGCAACACGCGGAATCGCATATCGATTAAAAGTTCCCGCGACGAACGCGGAGGACCGGCGTCTGCAACGACCTCGAACATACCTGTGAAATAGGGGTGCAGGTATCGATATCCACATGAATATCGGTAATGTCCAAGCAGAGCCATAAATTCGTGGTATTATTAAATATTAATTAAATATTGAATTATTGCAGAAGTTAGTACCCACCCGATTTTCGAAAACCACAAGATCTTTAATGAAAAATTACGTAATTTTCACTAAAAAGAAATTCACCTAAAAAGTTAGAGAACTGCAGAAAATGGCGATGGCTGTTGAAGGACTTCCAAAGGAAGTAATATCTTTTCTCCAAAGAGCAAATTCAAAAGTTCAAGTTTTATTCTGAACCTGTGAAAGTGAATGTGTGTTTTTGATTGCACCGAGACTAGATCATGAAATACACTGAGAAAAAAATCCTGTCGAAACAAAAAAAATATATGTTGATTCGATAAGATGTACTATTGAATAGTGCCAATATCGTATGAACTTATTTTAATATTTAATACTATTGAATTTCAATAGCAAAACTCACTTCCGCCAATCATATAAGCCAATAGCTTGACCATCAATGTTTTCAAAAAAATAAGATATGGCCTCGAACCAATTCCAGTATAAATCAATACATTTCTCAAATTTTTTTAACAACATATCTGATTGAAGGAAAGAAATAAATATTACGAATAATAATATACGGTATTGAATCAAATACTATTTTCAATCATTTCATGATAGACAATTCAAATACATCACGATTTGCTTCTAAATTTCATACTATTGAAAAGAATACATTGATATTCGTCGAAGTAGAAAATTACAATAACACGCGTGTTATTGAAGTAACAATTTTTTTTTCTCAGTGTACTGTAACACAACATTAATGTTAATAACAGTTACACCGGTCTGGCCCGTTTACATCAAGTTCCGCTTTGTACCTTCACATATTCCGTAGCCTCTAATCAAGGGCCGGGCACAGAGTAACGAAGCAAGATGACGGGGTGCTCTGCCAAGTTGCAAATAAACAGGTATAAAAACGCGGATCCGCCGCCGCAAGAATCTTCTTGCTGGCGGGGTGGCGGCTAGTGTGCGCGGAGGGGTGGCAGAAAGAGGATAAACGCGGCGAATTTGAGAGAAGCTGCGGTGCCCCGTGGAATTAATAATGATGAAAGAGCGAAGGGACAGAGTCGAGCATACCGCGACCGTATACGTCACGATGCCCCATTATGCTTATGAATATAAATGCACCCTTGGGGGTGGCCGCAATAAATGCCGGCCACACCGGTGGCGGATCTCTGAATTCTGCTGGAAGAGCGCTCGCGCGTACACGCGGTACCCGCGAAACAACGAAAATAAAAGGCATCGTTGCGCCGCCGGCCAGTTTTTCTTCCTTTCTCCATCCTCTGCCTACCACCCCTGTCTATTCCTCTCGTCCTTCTGTCCCTCTGCCTTTTTCTCTCGCTACCGCCGCGAATGGTAGCGCGTCGCGCCGCGCACAGCAACGCAGAACCGCGTCGCGCCGAGCTGCGCGGCGTATAGCGGCCCGCATAAAAGAATAATTAAAATAAAGTAAGCTCCGTGTAATTCTGCCGAAATTATACGCGGCTACAATAACGGTAACAACGAAATGGTTAATAAGGGACCGTGGCCCGACGCGAACCCGCCACCCTCGACGCCCTCCAGCCCCTCTGCCAACGACTAATTGCACTTTCATAAAATATTTAGAGGACCGGCAGAGGCTCATCATGCTATTCGTAGGCTCTAAGCACTTTTGTTGTGACTCTGCTCTCGCAGCTCACCGTTGCAACCACCTTTTTCTACTTTGGTGTGAAATCTGGTTTGTGCACTCTGGGGTCGAAAGTAACTATTTCACTTTGGAGTACCGTTTTCGTAATACATTTTAGGGCTGCTTTATACTTTACCGGACTCAAAAGTGCCTTTCTCCTATAAATTACGATGTATTTCGTATGTAATCCAGTAGATTTGTACCCGAGGCGACTGCAGATCGAAGTTTCGAACCTCTAGGACCAATGGTTCACGACTTATGGTTACTTAAAGTTGTGCATTATTCAGAGTTTTTGACAGGTAAGGGCGCCGCCATATTGGTTTGTAGTGTCGCGCGCCGCTTACCGAGCAGAGTCGCTAAGTGGTAGTTGGTTGGCGATTAGGTCGGGGAGGGGGAGGCAAGGTAAGCGGCTCGCGATCGTCACTAGAAACCGATACGGTGGCGCCCTTACCTGTCAAGAACTCTGAAAAATGCACAACTTTAAGCAAGCATAACTCCTGAACCATTGATCCTAGAGGATCGAAACTTCGATCTGCAGTCGCCCCGGGTACAAATCTACTGGTTTACATTCCAAATCCATCATAATTTATAGGTGAAAAGCACAAGTTTTGAGACAGTAAAGTAAAGTTCACCCACCACATGATTCATTCAACCTTCGAAACCATAAAACTTCTGTCTGAAACATTTCTTCCTATCTCAAAAAATGTGGAAGTTATTCAGCTTGATCAGGTGACTGACTCCCTATAAGCTGAATTTGTTCCTCACGTCGGTTCCATTGGTCTGCAAGCTTAAAATTAGCATTGATCAGTCCCGTGATCGATTACTATCGACTTCGATCCACCGTTGGTGAATTCCTGTCGGATCAACGTCTGCGAATGTTACGTTTCGCGGGACTCTAACAAATCGCGGTTTGATTTCTGTTTCGTTCGGTCTCGTCTTTCTTCCCGCGGGACGCTGTCTTCCCGGTCCATGTTCTTCCCAGGAATTCGTTTAACATCGAGGGAACGAGCTATTGGAATGTTTGGGATTTCTACGATGGCCCACTTCCAGACTCATGAATTATGCAGACACGGGAACGAGTTCTCGAACGTGGTAATGAGAGGCGAATGGGGATTTTCGTCTTGGGAAAGTGTGGTCAATGAACTTTCCTGTTTACTTTTCTTGTTGCTCCATAGTTTTCTGCTTCGCTGAAGTTTCGGAGACAAATGTGTTTTCTGTTCGGGTCGGTTCTCTCGGCAACTTCGGAGTGCTTGAATGTAAAAATACACAAAAGTTTGTCTCTGATATTTCGTTTCGTTTCCATATACGCGACTGACGTGTACGCGGAAATGAGTTTACTATAGGAACGATGCTCCTGGGGTCTTATGCGTATAACAATTAAATTGTGGATGTCATGAAGATGCGCGCGGAAATGTGTTTTGCAGAGGAAAATTTTAATAATATGATAAAAACTTTAGTAGAAGACATAAAGGTGTCATTATCTCATGTGTTTTGTATATTAATCTATAAAACTGAGCGCGTCCATAAGTGTGGCAGACTCGACTAACAATTGAACCAATTTTTATTTTTCGCACGAATGGTTCTAGTAGATTAAAATGATTTTCCAGCAGCTGGAGGTGCACAAAAAAACAGCAGTCTAAATTAATTTATGAAACCAGTATCAATTAGGCTTACAAATATAGAATTTATGAACGTTCCTGTTATTAATGAAGAAACTTCATTATACGTATATTCATTATGATTTCATAATTATCTCATACAGCGGAAAGCAATTAATTTAGATTACTTAATTCCATTTTCTTGATGATGAACGTTGCCGAAGCGCAACTACATTTTTAGTGCCATGAAGCTATATAATTGTGCCGTTTGAAGATCGAATATTAATTATCGGGAACTACAGCGAATGGAGATAATGGATTTCATAAAACTCCTTTGGAATTCCACAACAAATTGTTGAATTTCAAATTAAGTCTCACTCTCGTCCTAAGTTTATCTTAAAACTTCCCCTAAGGTAATGTACTTCCTTAATGTTACATCCATCGAAGACCATGGGTCCGAATAGACCCGTCACCTACCGGATGAGACCAGAGTACACGTGACACTCTCGTAAACTTGTTTCTGGGAGACATTCCTTCACGGCCGGCCTGTAATAAACTTTTTAACAAGATTAAATCGATTATCCATCTCATCCTTTCACGATCAACTCGCTGTATAAGTTTCTTTGGCATCCCTTTTTACTCGACCTTCCCCTTTTTCGTACGGTGTCCGCGTATACACGTTGGCTCGGATCCAAACGTTTGAATCGTCGGCCATCCCCTTTTCTTGCTTGTCGGCCACCCTACACCGACATCATATCACCGGCCGCGCCTTCTCCTTTTCCACGCTCGAAACTTTTCTGTCCGTTTTATCGCGGAGCCGGGGTATCGCCATTTGGCGCAGGTGTATCGATCTCACGTTACGCGACTTCACGCCACGGCCCGCCAAGTGTTCCAAATTATCGGAACGTTTACGAGCTGTACTTAGCCAGTTCACGGCCCGAATTTGCCCCAGCGCAGCGCGCAGTTTCCGCTTCCGGTTGGTTTCATCTTGTTCACTCTGTTTGCCGTGGGCGACTTACCTGGGGGCACCTTCTGTCGAATGGCTCGATTAATTCCCTGTACTCTCGCCGGGGTAAACAGAGCTGCGTTTCAGAGACCGTCCGCGACTTGTAATCGATCACAGAATACACAACGCAGTTACGTAGTCTTGCGCTCATTATATGTTACGACACGATCAATCTTTTAAACCATCGCCGTCATGTTTCGATCGTACTTTATTTTAATATCATTCCTGATCTATCGTGAAATGATCCTTCTATTTTGAATGTGGCCCAAGTCCATTTTCGAGGAAAATCAAGCTAGCAATTTTAATATTTACATTAACGTAAATCTTTATCTACGTTATCTTTTCATTCTGAAGCAAAAATTGTAACTAATATATTTAAAATCACAAAGATTTTGTAAAAAGGTAATTAGCTGGCTAATAGAATGGTACAAATTTTTATTTTCAAAGTGGCCCGAGTCCATTTTCCAGTTGTTTGATGTTAAGCTCTGTTTCAGAGGATTTCATGTCAACATGATTTTTGGAGGATGCAATTTTTAAAAGAATTCTAACTGAGAAACAATAAATTGGTTAAAAATATGCTGGATGCGTTTTTTGAGATTTTGTGTAAGATATCGATGGATGAGAATGCAGAGTTTAAAATACTGAATTTATTACCACGTCGGGGTAGACCGTGAAAATTCAAAAATATTGTATTGACACCACTTTCGAAAAATATAAGACAAATTACAACAGCGAAATACAAGGATATGATGGACTTACTACGATATATACCACCGAAGCACCATGACTTCTAGAAATCCCTCCCGCATACACAAAACGTAAATGAGGAGTAAATTGTTATGTAATTTATATAGTTAGAAGATTTCCTGAATTGCATAAATGGTGTTTTTCAAGTTTTGTAATGAAATATAAAACAAATTGAATATTGTTTTTTTTTTCAATTTGAAGCATTTTAAATTATATCGGATGGACTTGGGTTGGGCTGTTTCAAATTTTATCACAAATCTAGTTGTTAATTTTGAAAGTGGCGTAAGTCCATTCTTGGTAAGAAGACACATATTATTCACTTAATAATTGCTATTATTTTAATAGGAATTGCAAGTTTAACCGTCTTAGATACACTTAAGGAGTGTGATAAATACATTGGTATCCTATACGTATATTTTGAATTTCATTGAAACGCAAACTCATAAATATCTCAATTTAATCTTAAATAGACTTAGGCCACTTTCAAAATAAACGGCTCAAATAATATGTGTAAGCATTTTATGAAAGAATGTCGTGTTCTGAATTTCAAAAGAAAGATGGAGGCCCTTAAATCCTAATACAACATAAGAAAATATTAAAAAATAAAATGGATAACATTGATAATATTGTTTATATTATTAAATATGTTGGTACCTAATCAATTACTATACACTCAAGTATTGCATGAAGTATTATATCAATTTCATATCCATAAAATGAGCAAAATCATATACAATGGAATTGTTTTAGGTCGGAAGAAATGTTTAATTTTCAAGTTAAAATAGCTCCGACGGCAAAGGGTTAATTATTAATTTCGTAAAATGAGAAACTTATCGAAAAATGTTATTAAAATTGTCACAAACATGCCGGACAAAGTGAAACAGAAAGGAACGCGAAACTAATCAGACAAAGTGATCCTGCAGGCTGAAAGATTATGTCGAAATGTTCTGCAAACTAAATTCTTTAATAATATTGTTATCATGGAATATTCTTCACGGGATTCTAGCCACTACTTTTCCATTTATCATTAGATCTAAATTGTACGATGCATACAAAACATGATAAATCGAAGAAAACGTACCATTCAAAATGGCGGTCCACCTTTGTTGCGCATTATAAAGCCGATTCCCCGTATACTTATAACGAATGAGGAATTAGGTGTCCTCGTGGAAATGTATTGATAACAGAGCACCTAACGAAATTCATGTCTCCTTGTCTGTGTCGTCATAATGGAAAACAGAGTTATTGGACGTCTGGCTCTGCTTTGACACCTTTGAATGGGTATTACACGGCCGTGAGAAGCAATGGCAGCGCGGCGCGGCGGGTACGAATGAAATTTCACGTAAAATATCATTCGCGATCGGAGACAGACTTTATTCGTCGCTTTCATGAAATTCTTATTATTCGTTTGTTTGTGGGACGTCGAGAGCACCCGGAATTAATAATCCAGTCATTCAGCATAATTGGCAGGAATGTCATTCCACCTATAATAACTCGGCACAGCTGCCATTATTGGAACATTAATCAATAAAACAATTGCAATATCATTTAGTGGAAAACTGGTGGAGAATGTTAAAATCGTGGAAATGTAACAGTGAAAATACTAGGAGAATTAGGTTCAACATATTAAAGAAATTTTTATTTTGCAAGATCCTCTGTCTAATAAGATAATAATTTTTATGCAAAATTAAGATTGTCTACACTACTTGCAATCAGAGTTGGGCAAAAATTTTATTCAAATAAAGATTTCGAATAAAGTGGGTTTAAAACCCACTTTGAAAAAACCCACTTTGTTCGAAATTTTTATTCAAATAATATTTTTGCCCAACTCTGATTGCAATATACAGAAGCTCGATACATATCGATTTCTTCCTAAAATAATTTTAGCAAGTTGAAAATGATAGAATATCTATAATTTCTTCGTGTGTTTAAAACTTATAACATCTTTTTTGTTACAGTCTGCAATCAGTTCAGCAGAGGGGTGTTTTCCATGCTGGGCGCAGTGAGTCCGGACTCGTTCGACACCCTCCATTCGTACAGCAACACGTTTCAGATGCCTTTCGTGACGCCCTGGTTTCCCGAGAAGGTAAATATCACGCTTCCCCGCGCTGCTAAATAAAAACATATCATGCCGTTAAAGGGACAACATTATTTATTTTTAATCCAGCCCTCGCACGATCTTTTTTCACTTATCGCCCTTCGATTATTATTTTTACCGTTTCCTTAGTGACCGTGCATATCGCTAACGCAACGATAAGGTGCATCTGATGCAAGCGATATTTAAAGCCACTCTTAACACTAAACCGACCGAGCCTTAAAAGTTACATGCTCGCTTATAAAAATGACAAGATTGATTTCATTTAGACTTTGTGCGGCTCCAATTATAATACGTATTCTACTGAAGATATTTATACAATCAATTCCTACAAAATCATTTTTATTATTTCAATCATTGGAAAATAATAAATCTCGAACCGGTGATTTTGTCCGGTGGTGGTAGGTTTAGTGTCAAAAAGGAACTACCAATAAATTGGAAACCATGTTCAGGACAGGAATGTCAAATCCGATTTATCTGGATTTTATAAAGACATTTTTTAGGAAAAAATTGGTGTTTTCCACCTGCTGCATCGTGTAAAAATAGCTCAGAGCAAAATTTGTACAATTGAATTGGCATCTGGAGCAACGTTGGATGTGAAATTTCCTTAAGATTTATTGTTCTGCCATCACATAAATCCTGTTCTCCTGTAAAGTTTGCACTTTATATCATCCAACGTTGTTCCAGCTAACAATTTATTATTATGTGATTACTAGGCTGCGGATCTTCATGCAAAATAAAAAATGTTTGCATTGATTGCAAGACACAGGAGCGAAATAAAAATTTCTTTCTTCTTTTAATTATCTGATTAAGTTGAAACCAATACACTAATGTCTTTAGATCCTTTTAATATGTGCACTGCTTTAAATTGTGCTTACCCATTTTTGTGATAAATACATAATGCAAATGGCGCTGCCGTACAAATTGCGCAACCATAATCACTCTGCTAAAAGCGACTAAAATGTCTTATTGTTAGCTTTGCAAAATGTACCAGGCGCTTATTTAGATTCTGTGCAATTTTTATTAAAATATGTGCCCGAGTAAACAAACACATAGCGAATCAATTTTCATGTAACCAACTGTGTAGTATTAATAATTGTAAAATGAAAAATATGAAACCGGTCATATGACCGGCAGTGTTTAGTGTTAACCTTTCCGCCTACGCGCGGACGTCATCTCGGGGAACTGCTTATTCCTGAAAATTGTCTCCCGGTGACGCGCGAACCATCAATCCCAACCAGTTTTACTTTCATTTTTATTTTCCTCGTTATCTCCGTAGACGAGCGAGTGTGTGAAATCCGAACACAGAATCGATAACGTCGCGGAGGCTGATAATTAGCGGGAACGGTGGCTGCGTCCTCGTTGTAACCCAATCGGCGGGCCGGCGCGCTCCCGAAATCCCATAAATACATAAATATGTATAGGGTGTGTACAAACATATTACAATTTGAATTTCGGAATGAATCCGACCGGCTCGCAAAATTTATTCGTTGCGTCGAATTGCAACGGCGCATTTATCGGACCGCAGCGGCGGCGGCGACTGCCACTTGCAAAACTGATATCGTACGTCCATGTTGGATGAATGGGGAGGTGCCCGGCTATATTCACGAGCGATGTAGGCAAGCATTTTTCTGTTGTGTTTCGATGTCGGCACACGCTCGTAAGTATTGTACGCGGTGAGTACACGATGAACGTATAACTAGCATTCGCGTCGTTTAAATGCTAATCGCGTGGTAATGCTGATTCAAAACCTCCCCGTCCTCTTCTCCCTCCGCCCCCATCCCGTCTGACAGTCAATTATGTGTCGGCCATTTGTAAACGAGAAATCTTCTTCAATTTCCATGAGACCTCCACGTTAATTCCCCTCGGCTGTAGACCGCGCTGTTTTTCTTCCCCGGAACACTTCTCTGTAAGACGCTAAAGTCTCGGACCCACTTTCCATCGAGAATTCGTATTTCCCGCGGTTAACAGGCCGTCGCGCGAGGTCGCAAGGAATTAGCGTCGAGGTCGATCATTTCTCGTCTGAGACGATTAACGTTAAGTTTATGATGTTCAGAACAATTCATTACATTATTTATGAATTTCTTTAAACATATTTTTAGAGGTACTTTTTATGGACACACTGAGAAAAAAATAGTAGTTACTTCAATAACACGCGTGTTATTGTAATTTTTTTACTTCGATGAATATCAATGTATTCTTTTAAATAGTATGAAATTTAGAAGCAAATCGTGTTGTATTTAAATTGTCTATCATGAAATGATTGAAAATATTATTTGATTCAATACCGTATATTATTATTCGTAATATTTCTTTTTTTTCCTTCAATCAGATATGTTGTTAAAAAAATTTGAGAAATTTATTGATTTATACTGGAATTGGTTTGAGGCCATATCTTATTTTTTTGAAAACATTGATGGTCAAGCTATTGGCTTAAATGATTGGCGGAAGTTAGTTTTGCTATTGAAATTCAATAGTATTAAATATTAAAATAACTTCATATGATATTGGCACTATTCAATAGTACATCTTATTGAATCAACATATATTTTTTTTGTTTCGACAGGATTTATTCTCAGTGCACATTAATATTTCTGTCGTTCTCAATGCGGGAGCTGTTAAATTAATCAATTATTAATTAATTAATTAATAATTAAAAGTCGTTAAATTAATTCAGAAACTGAGCAATTCAGCGACGATTTTGATGGACACCATGTGTTCGGTATAATTGTTTGGCGGGAGGGAAAAGGGGCTCCCAATATTTTCCTAAATCGGAAGCAGTATCGATTTTTTGTTCTTCTGATATCTCTCGTTAAACTCTATGGGATTCAGGTACTTGAACCTTTTTTTTTTGGTTCATTTAAAGGTTTATTCGGCGGGGCCGATTCCAGTTCGGGGGTAATCGCCGATCATCGGTAACAAGCGGCCGCGCCGATCCCAATTTTCGGGGGCAATCGCCGATCTTCGGTGACATTCGGGTGCAAGGGCCGACCGCGGTTTCATAATTTACGCGAAAGTCAAAGTGAACGCACGTACTTTTGTTTTTTCCGAGCCACCCTTCCGACGTTGTCAACCGCGTCGGTTGTTACTGATTGTGAGACACAGAAAGTGTACGACGCAAAACAGGGAGCGTTACATGGTGCGTACCGTTCCCGTGTTGCATCATTCATTGTTATCGGAATTAATCCAGTCTTCAAGCGCGAGTTAGTGAAGTGGAAACTTTTGAAGTGAAAACTTCTTTAGGTGCACCGCGTACACAATTTTTGCTGGGCAGTCAGAGCGAGTCTCATCCGACACGCTCCGAGGTGAAACGCTATTTGGGTAAGCTTGTGTTAGATATTTAGAGAGATTTGATTGTCGGGCAAAACTTTTTACTTCACCTCATTTTTATCCCGTACTTTAGTTATCACAAGCCCATTGTTTCTCTCTTATATTATAATTAGACTGCAGATCTTCGTAAAAAATAAAAATGTTCTGCATTGATTGTGCGAAGCAGAAATAGAATAAAACTTGATATCATCCCTTAATGACTTTGTTACATTAAAAACAACATAACCCGTTTCATATTTCACCCAACCAATTTCTTCATAAATGCATAACAGATTCGCAGTCTCATTATAATAATGTTGAAGAAGATATTGAATTTGATACCAGCCATTCATATCATTCATGTACATTGTACATATTACTTAGAATCGATTACAATCGCAATAGAAGTTTTCACTTCGGTCGTACAGTGTTATATGTACAGTATTGGTCTGTTTTTTATAAACAAATTTTTGAAAGTACAGTAAATTCTCTATAGATGCGAACGCATCGGGGGGATTTCTTCGCATCTTTCGATCGTGGTCCTACTTTTTTCGAGCTTCAATGCTTCAAAGGCCGAGCCGAACGTAGAGGAGGACAGCGCGTATAAAGCGAGACCACGCGGGGGCCTTTGAACTGTGCCGGCGACTGCGACTCTCCGCCTCTCTTTCTTTTCTATACGCTGTCCTTCCTTGCGCCCGAAACTTTTATCGTCAATTAAACCACTAAATTCTGTTTAAATTATATCGTGTTTGGTATCATTTTAATCAGAAAAATGCCAGAAATGAGGTAGTGAAAGTCCCATAACAGAATCATGGAAAATGAAGAAGATAGACTGTTGGTGTAACGTTATGATGACTCACGGGCGTTTGAACTGTGCCGACGACTGCGACCCTCCGCGTCGCGTTAGTAGTGGTTCACACCGATATACCGAGCCGAGATCAGTGTATTAAGTTGGAGGGGATATTTTTTTCGCATCTATCGTGTAAAGATTTTCGCGTCTATCGAAAATTTACTGTACTTCGTATGGACACATTAATATTTCTGTTCTCAATGCGGCAGCTGTTCGTTAAATTAATTCAGAAACTGGAGTAGGGTTAATGCTATGTTTCTTAACTTGCTTCTTAATTTTTTGACGAGATGATTATTTTATATGTTGGCAAATAACTTTAAAAATTGAAAATTCTTATATTCAAGAATATTTCTTTGTCTGTTCTCCGAAATTTTTAGCGTGATAAAAAATTGCAGGGCCGTGTAATGCCTCGGAGGAAACGTTTTCCAAATTGGTGAAAATAGTGTTCGTGCAAAAGTCAACATGTACTCCGCCCGTAATTTCCCGTGCACTACATCGTATTCTATTTCGATAAAAATTCCCGTCGATCACGTCGAAAGAGGGTGGTGATCGATTGGTCGCGGACCGACGACGCTTCCTCGGAATAACGACGACTACTCTCACCTCGCGCCGAATAGATCCGCGAACGAGGTGGTAATTCACTTAAAATTGCGACGTTATTTCGCGCTGGCGACCGGAACGATAAGGGCGGAGAGGCGGGGGAGGGGCGGGGAAACTTTACAGAACAGCTCAATATCGCACGTATCACGGGAAGCTTTCGAATGGTTCTGTCATTCGCGAGGCCGTCATAAATATTTACGATTACATTTCCAACGTTCCGCGGATTCGTCGGGAAAGAGAACGGTGCAGCTTAACGTTTCCTTCGCTAGATTTCGGGGGGGGGGGGGGAGAGAATTGCCGGTGGCGGCCGAATAAAATCTAAAAGTCGAACGTCGCATGTGTGTGGTGGTGCGTGAGTGTGTGCATTCATGGCCGCCTGTTATGTCCAGGTTCTGACGCCGTCCTCTGGTCTCCTGGATTTCGCCATAAGCATGCGTCCGGATTATCATCGCGCCATCATCGACACGGTGCGATACTACGGCTGGAAGAAAATCATCTACCTCTACGACTCCCACGACGGTAAGTCCCCAACCTTTCTCATGCATTTCTCATTTTACAGCGTAATCCGGTAGGCCCGCACGGTCTTCCAGCCTTGGTTTTTCACCCTTCTTTCTTTTCTCCGGCACCGCCGGATGCGATACCTCCATTTTTATTACGTCTGCTAAGGATCCACCCTTCTTGGTCCCCGGTGGCCAACTCTCGCTCTCTCGACCGACGCCGTGGAAAATCGGTAGATCCCCTATATACGCCGCACCGACGTCCGTGTCCGCTGAAACCGTAATCGTGGAATGGCCGCAGGAAGCCTCGGATAGGGACGATCGCTGTATATGTGGCTGCTGATGTTGTTTAGAGAATTTTTTGAAGTAGAGCAACTGTCGGATTAAAGAAATACAAGTCACTGTATTCTTCCAAAGGCGTTCAGGATTTTTGAAAAATTATGGCGTCTAAAAATTTGGACAATTTTATACTACCCTTCATATGGAATCTTTCAGTATCTGCAACTTTCACCCTTAAGCTCTAGAAGCTCTTGAAACTCGTCTTTTTAAAAAATATTTTCTTATTTTTTAATTTTTAAAAACATTTTGTAATGT
>CM052295.1:6830971-6852483 GCA_028455765.1 Lasioglossum oenotherae | reverse complement strand
AAAATTATAATTTACAAGGTTACATGCACAAATAAAAAAGGGATTTTTTGAAACTTTTTTATTTGGGCCCTCAATGTGAAAATTTAAAATATATGTTTTGTAGATGTAAGAGAAAATTTCATCGAAATCAAATTTGGAAACAATGGTGGCTGTTGGGATTTGATCATTCACGATTTCAGCAAGAATAAGTAAACACCGTTCAATATCTATAACTAAACTGTGGATACGTAAACAAAATAAAAGGGTTTTTTTTTGCAAGATCTGTTGCAAGAAATGGCGAGGCTGAATGGAAGTTTATTTGTTTGTATTCTTCTACTGCCTTAAATTGCAGCTAATCATTTTTGCCATGATTGTCTAAAATCCGTGATCGATAACGGTCTGAAAATTGAAGCTAAATAGGATAAATATGTTAGGAATAATGTTTCAACATTCCTAAATTCTTTTAATTTCACGCTGGCCTCTAATATAATCTTAAAAACCCAACGTTCAATGATTCATTGCAGTCGTTATATTAAATTTCTGTAATTGGAATTTTGCAATGAAATTATAATGTTGTTCTCTCACGAATTAAATGAAGCACATAGGAAGTTATATCGAATAAAATGCAATTATTATTGCAAAAATTGTATTTCCCAAGTCATATTGTAATTGCATTTGTTAGTTCATTATTGCATGACAATATGAAATTATAAGTCGTGTTAATTGTACATATAATCAAATTCATTTTATTAAAGCACTTTTGTTCGGTATTCTAGAAACTGTAATTAGACAATCAACGTATTAATAATAATAATAATAATATCAAGGGGAGTATTACAAACTCCGTATCATATTTAAACTTTTCAAAACCAGAATTAATGAACATTTTCGTTTACCTGGTAGGCGGTGCGTGCCAAGTAAATATAATAAATTCCCGGATCCTACGGAGCAAGGAATTCCCGGAGATTTTCGTGCGTGCGACCGGTTCTCTCGAGTTCCGCATTATTCATAATTAAAATCTCCGCGAAAAAAGAGCATCAGAGTCGATCCAACCGCATCGTTCGTCTTCGTGCATAGAAAATAATTTTCCCCTCGTGCAACGAGGAAAATTCTTGGTAAAACGTGATTCGCTAGAGCTTCAAACATTTCTTCGGATATTTTCCTCGTTCGCTATCGACTTTCCTCGCGATCTGCAAAGAAAATGCGTTATCTATTAGATAGAAATGGAAAAACTTGTCTAATGATACTGGTAAACCTTGCATATTGTTAGAAGTGAAAGACAGGATTATAAATATTCGCGGTAAAACGTTTGGAAAAATGCAAATATATAAAGTAATTTATATTTTTAATTTAAGAGATCCGAAACGTGCGTTCATGCACAAGGAAATCATATTCGATATTTACTGTAGCCTCGTTCATAAAGAATTCTTGTGAACAAATTTACGAACGAATTCGTTTCTCATCAAAATTCATTTTCTGAAAAAGTAATGCAGATAAAAAACATTATTCACACACAGACTTCATTACATTGCCTGCAAGAAATAGTATGACTTTCTCCTCTTTCGTTTCATTCTAACGTTTACTGTCTGTAGACTACAATAGTGATTCTTGAACACAACGCTTCATGAAATTTATATTATAATAATTAATAATAACGAGTTAGTTGACGCGTGAATATTGATTTTACACGGCCCCCGGCGGGGTTTCCCAATTTTTAAATTTTTCAATAAAATAAAGCTAGCAGATTGACATAGTCTCGCGCCTTCCCGGCGAACAATGGCCGAAAGGATTCGATCGCGTTCACGGGGAAACACGGAAAAGTAATTAACGGCAGTGGACCGTATCGTCGCACTTCATAAAAGCCGGCGGCGGGAGTGGGACGCGGATAAAATCGCCGTGAGTTTCGCGGGTCCGTGGATCGTGGACGTTGTTCAGTTTCCTCGTTCGCGTCTTCGAGGATGAGATCGAACCAGGTGCCCGTCAACGACACTCGATCGCCGGTTTCCGAGAGATTCGCGTGCGCGTCACGAACGCGTGCACCTAGTGCACTCCCGCGACGAAACGTCCAAGTGGAACAAATTAAAGGGTCCTCTTCGACTCGACCCGAATCACAAACTATTTGACTAGCACCACGAGGCTCCCAGTGTTCTAGAGAGTGAAAGGAACCGTTCGAGATACGATCGTGGAGGACATAGTTTCGGATCGTGCTCCAAAAGTGCTCTACCGTTGGTTCTGAACAATATCCCACCGGTAAAATTATTATTCTTATTAACTTTTTCATAACTTGGTCACCACACGGTGGAAATCTTATTTACACGCAGGCATTCTAACTAATTCTAACTAATTGTCACTATAGAAATACTCTGGATTTACAAATCACACTGTTTTTGAAACGAAAATGTACGACAAGGTTTTCTGGTTGTGTTTTATAATTTTTTTCATTATCAATTCGACTACTACTTCACAATTAAAGAAAGAATTTTAGAGAATTTTAAAGAATTTTCCCACCAAGGAAAATTATTCATGTAAATTTTCTGGCAAACCATTTTCATTCCGTGTGGGATAATATTCTGTAACTTTTAATTTAACAATGAATTATTAATGTGTTTAACAAAATTATTTTTTAAGTCCTACGTTCGGCTTCTATTTAATGGTGTTTCATGAATGAATGTCGGGAACATTTTGTTTAAATTTTTGCAGGAGAGCTGCTGGGTTAATTGTCATGTACGACAGTTATAAACAGAGTTGGACAAAAATTTTATTAGAATAAAAATTTTGCCCAACTCTGGTTATAAAGTACACTACAGTTTATATATTTGTTATTATACTGTTTTTAGAAATATGTGTTGAATTGTGTAACTTTCCTAATGAATGAACAATTTCAAACGCAGCAACCTGATATGTAGAATAGTTCGAACCGAATGCACATATCAGAAAATAGTAAAAATGAACCGGACTTACAATTATGATGGTGCAGCGCGGGTTAAAATTAAATCAGCTACGTCGGCAGAGCCGGTTCAATCGGCTGGAATATCGTTTGGTTCGTTTGGATTTGACCGCGATGGAATTGTGACAGAAATTCAATATTTTCACGCTCCTCTTTTGAAGTTGTCCATTTCAACGATATCGCGATGGCCTATACAGATTGCACTACGCGGGCAGCACTCGATAGATAACTCCAAAGACAATTTAAGCAGCAATTCGTGAACACGTTTCTCTTATCGGAGGCTACGTACCAATTATTCTTGTGCAATTAGTTTCACGGAATTATGTAGGGTATATCTTTTTCGTTTCTGAACGCTTTCGCATTTTAACGTATCTGGTCAAAGGTGAACACATTTTCTTCGGGAGAAAATTATGGCGCAACAATAAATGTGTAACAAAAAATATATGTAAAGTGTTTACATGGATGCTAGGATATAAAGTATATAGTAGGACCTTGATTATCCAAATCTCCAATGTCTGAAACCTTCATTGTCCCAATATACAATGGTACTATTTATTGTATAAATTAATAAAAATTCAATCTAGCGTTACAACACCGAGTAACTGTTCTAATGTTCGAACATGTTTCTCTGTTTAGTTCTGATAATCGAGGTTCTACTGTGCTATGATAAGGAAATCTAACATTCGATGATAATCATTTTTATGTTCCTATATTGTATCTACTTTCAGTATCACTTATATTAATATTGTGATATTATAAGGCTAAACTTCCGATTACGTCCATGCTCCGAATTGAATAAAATTTTTAGGATGGGTTCCTTCTTGACTAAAGTAAGGATTGGCAAAAGGGGTGCAGGTAGCAAACATGCTGGCAACAAGGTGTCCTTAGGACTAGAGTTTACCTGAGCGGATCACTCTTCCAGTGACGCTCGGAGTGTCAAGTACTGAGAGATCTTTTTAATAAATCTAACTCTTGGCGGACGGCTTCACCGTCAATAGTTGTCCTTATTTATCGCCCACACAGGGAAAATCCCGTCGAAAATCTTTTTCATTCACTTCAAGGTCATAGCGTTCTATACCATCGAATTCGTCCCGACATTGCATTCAGATATACAGAGTGGTCCATTTATCTTGAGACAGTCAATTATTACGGAAACCAGTAGGAATATGAAAAAAATTAAACCGACTTCGAAAAAACGCACTGAAAAGTATAAAATAATTTCCATTTAATATATGTGAATGCACACGAACTTAAATACAATACACTCTTTTCGGAGGCGGCGCAAGTATATTATTTAAATATAAATACATTAGTATTTAGAACAATTTAAGGATTTTCGCAGTTTCCAGTGTCGAAAATTTTCAATTTTGCGCCGCCTCCGAAAAGATTGTATTGTATTTAAGTTCGTGTGTATTCGCATATATTAAATGGAAATTATTTTATTCTTTTTAGTGCGTTTTTTCGAAGTCGGTTTAATTCTTTTTTAAAAAGTTTGTTTTTATTTCGCACTTTTTCTTATCTCTGTCAGCTGTCACATTCCAAATCGTAATTTATAAATATCTGAAAGCCGCAATAGATAACGGTAACGACGTCGCGTCGTTACTGTTCCTAATGTCTAACATTCAGCGGAGTTCACGACGGTATCACCACCCTACATTTTCGCAAATAAAATCGTAATTGATGAAGAAATGTAAAATTTTTCTTGCACGGTACCATCCCGGGAACATACTCTACAAGATGCAGAAGGTTTCGTTCCGATTGGTCCATCCATCTCGGCGTAATCGGTGAACATACATAGAAAGAAAAGCGAAAAAAAGGCACATACAGATCGAATTGAGTAACCTCCTCCTTTTTCGAAGTCGTTTAAGAAATAATAAACCTGTTGATATATGACGTCATGATACAGAGATTAATACTGTTCCGGCGGGTGTTGATATATGACGTGATAATACAGAAATGAATACTGTTCCGAGAACTATTGTTTTCGACATTCCAGAGACCTTCTGGTTTCGGTAATAATTGACTGTCTCAAGATAAATGGACCACCCTGTATATATCATATATTGGGTTGGCAAGAAAGTAATTTCGGTATTTTACGGTGAAATAGAGAGCTCAATCTTTTTATTCCACTTTGTTTGATCTTTTGCCAAAACGAATGAATAAGAAAATTTGATTCAATAAAGTTCACTGCCTGATTAAACAAATTGGTGTTTTACTTCAACTTAAAATACCGATATTACTTTCTTGCCAACACACAGTATATATATTGTATCAATCGTTGAGATTAGATGTTATGCAGAACGCGTGTAAAATGATTGTTTGGAAATAAAGGCAGTGTTACTTCGCTAGAGACGGAGTTGCTATTACCGTAACGGGCATCGACGTATTGCATAACTAACCATGGTAACAACGCGGTACTTTTCCGAATCGTTTAGAAATAGACACTAGTGTTGCAGTTACAGATAAAGAAGACCTTCAATTCCATACTGAGTTGTGGCATACCGTCAGTTTATGAGCATAACTTGTTAGGAAAGCGATTGAAAGGGAACTCGAATTTGTTGTATACGGGCTTAGCAATTTCCGATCACTATCGCGTGGGTATAGCGCCCGAGTTCTACGCTCTTTTAGAATGTATGTGAGCATATATATGTATGTATTGCGTATACAGAGCGTTTGAATGAAGTTCAATGGAGTGAGTAGAATTAGTTTATGATAATTAGACTGCGGATCTTTGTGCAAAATAAGAAATATCTGCATTGATTGCAAGACGCAGGAACCAAATATAAATCGCATTCTTCTATTAATTAGGTGAAACTGCTACACTGGTGGCCTTTCATCTTTTTAATATGTCCACTGTTTTAAATTGCACGTACCCATTTTTGTGAAAAATGCATAAAATCCGCGGACTAATGATAATTGTCTGAAATTTTCACGAGATGAATTTATTGTTTCAGAGATTAATGAATGCTCCTTCTAAAATAATCATTGCTATGTGTGAATCAGTGAGGACCTCATTCGAAAATTTCCTTTTTCTCAATTTCTAGACAAAATGAGAAACAATTAATCTTTTTGACAGTTTTTCTTGCATTTTATACACTTACAAGTACCATGAGTGCATAAAGTCTACTTATCACCTTGGCCAGAATAAGAAAAGTGGAACAGTAAATAATAAACTGAGTCTGACTTTTATATTTTATTATTATAGGCCGATGCGATTTCATTGCTTACACAGCGATGAGATACTGCTTTTATTATCGAAGTCTGACTAATCATGGCATTTTCATCTTATCGCCGATCACAGAGACCACACATCGGTGTCCAGTCATTAATAGATTACGGATCTCTATGCAAATTTGCAGTTGTATATCGGGTAACTCCGAGCGTGAAATAACAGTACATTTTATATTTAATCACTGATGTGTTGAGCATCATTTCCAATGACGTTCGTCCCATTTATCAAGAATCTTTTCATTTATACTTTTTAACACTAAAGCTACCACTGTCGGTCAAATGACCGGTTTTATATCTTTCATTTCACAGTTATTGATATTATGAAGTTGCTTGCATGGAAATCGGTTCGATAAATTCCTTTATCCAAGCAGATATTGCGATAACAAGTGCACAAAATATAAATAAATAGAGCCTTGTCATTTTTGTAACGTAAAACATTTTAATCGCTTTTACTGGTCGGTAGGTTTAGTGTTAATAATGTGGGGGATTTGAATTTATAAACTTCTATCGATTGTTTTTCTACGCATACAGCAAACCTCTTTTAAATAAAAAATATCGTTAACAACGTTTCAAACGCACATTTGACACTGTCGAGAAAATATAACGGGTAAAATTACATGTAAACGTTTCGGTAAAAATATTGTCTGAACATAATACAAGTAGCAATATATGGAAAAAATTGATTTCAATTAATTTGAACATTTTCCTGCGCTTTACAAAATTACAAATTGCCTTAAACGCGTAATGACCAGCAATCTAATCATCACATTTGTCGTAATGACGCAGACGTGAGCACGTGCCTCAGTGACATTCAAGTAATCGTGATTCTCTTACTAATCTTGGCTATATAACTGAATTTCTATCGTCTTTACAATTAGTTTCCATTTCCTCGCGTTCTCAGAATCAACGCCGCATTTTCTCGATGACAGTCATCGAAACATCAATCACCTTTGAGGACTGTTTCATTCACTCTGGACAAAGTATTAGTCACTACGGCATGTAGATTGTGTACAGTGTGAACTTTCATTTTCGAATCATTTGTTCTATCGACGTCATTACTTGCACTTTTTTCAAAAGTTTTTGTCACGTTGTGTAGCAATCCAATTGTTTTGAATTCTCCAAAAATTTCAAGTCGTATATTCCAATATTAAAAAAGTTATGGTGTTTTTAAGAGTGTCCGAATATTAGTGGGAGTCACTGTACCTGTAATAATGCTAGTTGGATGAACGAATTCACGAAAAACCTTGAGATACATTAAGCTGGTGTTGATAGAAAAATAACCTTGGTAGATAGAAGAACTCAATCAAAGAAACAGTCACGGAGAATTATAACAGCCGAGTTTCTGGTAAAATTAGAACACGGTGAACTTTTTATTAATGCGCATTTAATCGTTTCCTTTGTGTACGAATGTTCATGTGTACGAACTTCGTAATACCTTAAATCATTTTTATTATTGCATAATATATTGCATAATAATCAGTGAAACAGAAAATTAATTATTATACCGGTTCGGCTAGTGTAATTATAAATTCACCTGGAATTGTCTTATCAAAATGTTTACAGCGTGGTAAATATTTTCAAAGATTGTAAATTATCAAGAGTTTCACATTTCACGCATCTGCAGCGGACGTTACATCCAACCTGCACCAGAATTGCAGTGAACATTAGGAATATACATCTTCGCGTTCTGCAAAATGCAACCGACCTCTCCCTTGGCTCAGAAAATTCGAATAACGAATCTAATTTGAAGCTCAAGCAACGTATTAAAATTTCTCGTGAATTTATTTCGAGCAGCTAATAGCTCAACTGAGATCACCAGGTTGAAGATCAGTGTTCAGCAAGTCGAATGCGACGGGAACTAGTTTAAAATATTTAAGCCACACCGGCAATATAAAAAGATCATGGTAAATCTTTTATAAATGTGAACTTTTTTGAAATATTACAACTTCAGGAATAAATGATATCAATCTAAAGAAATGTATTAATTGAACACTGGATTTGATTTAAAAAGGCTGTCACATTATTTTCAATCTATTGACACACATTAATAATGAAGATAATCTTCCCTTTAATTCCACTTTTTTTTAAATATTACAACTTCAGGAATAAATGATATCAATCTAAAGAAATGTATTAATTGGACACTGGATTTTATTTAAAAAGACTATCACATTATTTTCAATCTATTGACACACATTAATAACGAAGATAATCTTCCCTTTCATTCCAGTTTGTAAACTTCCCATTAATTCCAGTTTGTAAACTTCCCTTTAATTCCATTTTGTAAACTTCCCTTTAATTCCATTTTGTAAATTTCCCTTTAATTCCATTTTGTAAATTTCCCTTTAATTCCACTTTTCTTAAATATTACAACTTCAGAAATAAATTATATCAATCTAAAGAAATGTATTAACTGGACACTGGATTTGATTTAAAAAGACTGTCACATTATTTTCAATCTATTGACACACGTTAATAACGAAGATAATCTTCCCTTTCACTCCAGTTTATAAATTTCCCTTTAATTCCAGTTTGTAAACTTCCCTTTAATTCCACTTTGTAAATTTCCCTTTAATTCCACTTTTCTTAAATATTACAACTTTAGAAATAAATGATATCAATCTAAAGATATGTGTTA
Source organism: Lasioglossum oenotherae (assembly GCA_028455765.1). Classification (NCBI taxonomy): domain Eukaryota; kingdom Metazoa; phylum Arthropoda; class Insecta; order Hymenoptera; family Halictidae; genus Lasioglossum; species Lasioglossum oenotherae. Next base: position 6,843,688 of record CM052295.1, on the reverse strand, counting down.
ATTGGACACTGGATTTGATTTAAAAAGACTGTCACATTATTTTTAATCTATTAACACACATTAATAACAAAAATAAACGTCCCTTTCATTCCAGTATATAGTAATTAATTCAGGTACAAAATTTTTATTTTGTATAGAGACCCGCTTTCTAGTAATAATCAATAACAATCCTCGCGAATTCAAATCAGTTTTCTACGCACTTAATCATAAATATAAAAAATATGTGAACGTACATGTATGTAAATATAATATGGAGGGTACATAAATTATGAGAATATATGAATTGCTAACTACAGAAAGGGACACATCGCGAAATTCAAATTTTTCAGGATACGAAAAAAACTGTCTGCTGATTATGAGAAAGTATTTTAAGAATGTATTAAAAAATACTGAATCACATTAGTGTTTAAAATTGCACAATGAATCTTCTCGATACGTATGGTCCTAGACATTATGAATTATTAATCAGAATGATCCAAGGTGAATCTGAAGGTTAATTTACATTTGAAAAATTGAAACTACAAGGTGTGCAATATTATTCAGTAGAATATTTTGGTCATAAGGGTTAATCCGGACACCCCCTTCGTGGGAAGGCTGGGAGGGGGAGGAGAAAGGTACTTTTTCGAATGGGGGAGAAGGATTCCCGAATGGAAATTATTCAGCTCTGACGATGAAAACACGGTAGAGATTTGAGGCCGGTTGTAACTTCGTTTCCGGATCCGCGATTTATTAATCAAGAATCCGTACTCGCGCAGCTCGCTTCCTGCCGGTGCACAAGCGCGAAGAACGTACGTATACCACTGAAACGGCAGATAACTCGGGATAATAATTCAAGCACTCGTCCGCGTAGGATTTTCTTTCGTAACTAAATATTCTCCGGGGAAAAACACTGTCATAAATTATTACGCGTATCCGCGCCCGGCGGGGGAAACTTTGGTGGAAAAATACAACCTTTCAGGATTACATTATCCGAGGCGAGGGCGAAACCGAGATTCCTGGGGGTGGTAAAACGTGCTAACCGTTTCGTAAATTGTAAACGATACTTTTGGGAGCGAGTTTGATACACAAACAAGTGCGGAAGAAGCTAGTACTCGTATGAATCATCATTTCGTTTGCTTCTAAGCTGGAATCGGAGACGTTTTTGCTCGTATTTCGCAGGTCTCCTCCGTGGAGAATAAATTATAACAAATGCTCCATGTGTGCCACTCTCTTAATGCGAGAACTATTGTTTTTTCTCGATTTGCAGTGGCCCACAAAAGTGTTCGTACGCCCTTTAAAACAGAATAACTTTTTTATAATTGTACCAAACGACCTGATTTGCAAGCAATTCGATGCATTGGTTTACGAAATGATACGGAAAAGAGATTTTCCAAAAATTATAATTTATAAGGATACATGCACATTTTTGGAGAATTTTTTTGCTCATCATGTAGTAAACCAATTCATGATGTTGATAATGTTTGAACAAATTAGCAAAACTGCTTTGTTTCGTAACCAGGATCGAACCGTAGCGCCGAAAACATTTAAAAAATGTATTGCCAATACATACGATCGATAACGACAAAACACATTTACAGTAAACCAATTATTCTGTTTTAAAGGGCGTACGAACACTTTAATGCGCCATTGTATATTTTTTGGAAAATGTATGATTACTATATACAGATTCGGTATTAAAAAAAATTTTTTCTTAAATGATTCTTACACTTTCTAATGAATACTATTTCGAATGATTATTAATTACTCTTGAAGTTTATCCACCATAAAGAGACAATAGAACAACAATTACAAATACGCGCAGTATGATTTAATCTCGCACGTATCCTCCAGAGCTACGAGCACAGTAACCGATTAAACATTTCTAAGTGCTGGTATGTGCACAATTATGATCAGCATTTACAATTTATGGTAATGAAAAGTTGCGTAAAACAAGACAAGCACTTTCAAGTTTAACTACGAATTATTCTGAATTCAATTGTGTTATTCGATGAAACAATTATGTTGCACCATTCGTGTTATAATTATACGATCACAGCCTATATATGTTATCAATCTAAGGAATCAGTGTAATTACACCTCGAGATGTTTGTTGAGCATTACGCAACAGTGACTCACCGGCGTCCACTCTTTTTCTCGCGTCCACTCTTTTTCTCGCGTCCACTCTTTTTTCTCGCGTCGAGATCATCGAGTGGCAAGAAACGGATTAAATTAAACACATTAAAAAGGAAATGAAAAATTCCTTTTAAGGAATGTTCCGGCAAACCGATACGCATCCGATCCGCTTTACCGACTTCGCGTAGCCGCGATCGGGTGACATCACGTCGTCGAGGCGCCCCCCACTTTGCGTCCGCGGAACGCGTGAATTCGGCAGCGGATCGGATAACTTCGGTCATGTCTTCGTCTCGTTTACGTAATCGTCTCACCGTCGAGTAACGTTCGTTTCGAGTACCTCCGGGGTATACCTATTTTTCGAGTCACAACACAGGTACACTCCATCGTTGTTCCGGTGGTACTCGACGCTACCCTTGCAATAAGGGTACATCGCATTTCTCGTTTGCACCGCTCTCTTTAACGGCAACCGCTTATACAGGGTGTCCCAGACCACCCGTACCAACCATTTATAATCTCGAAAATAGGTTATTTTCAAAAATTCAAAGTGTTTCTTTTATAAATCAGATGAAATAGGTAATTGAGACCGGAAGTTACATTTTCCAAATGGAACATGGTATTTTTCATTACGGATTCGGATTCTATGCGATAAAACAAGAAACTTTTGTCTGAAATATTTTTTCGAGAAATGGCGTTTTATGTCCTTTATGTAACCTTCAAAATGAGTCTGAGCGAAATAATGTTTTCATTATCTGTGTCATATCGCCGAATTCTTTTATTCAAGCAATGAACTTTAATCAATAAAATATTTTCCACTTTGTTCGATAAACTTTTGCTATCTTTCTGGCATCTTTCTGGGTTATGCCAAGAGCAGATAATGAAAACATTATTTCGCAGACTCATATTGAAGGACATAAAATTACATTTTCTGAAAAAATGTTTCAGACAAAAGTTTCCTGTTCTTTTTTGCATAGAATCCGAATCCGTAATAAAAAATACCATGTTCAATTTGAAAAATGTAACTTCCGGTCTCAATTACCTATTTCCGGCCGAAACCGGAAGTTAAAAATATCATCATTTGATAGGGCGCATCTGATTTATAAAACAAACACTTTGAATTTCTGAAAATAACCTATTTTCTAGATTACACTGAGAAAAAAGTAGTTACTTCAATAACACGCGTGTTATTATACTTTTTTACTTCGATGAATATCAATGTATTCTTTTCAATAGTATGAAATTTAGAAGCAAATCGTGATGTATTTGAATTGTCTATCATGAAATGATTGAAAATAGTATTTGATTCAATACCGTATATTATTATTCGTAATATTTCTTTTTTTCCTTCAATCAGATATGTTGTTAAAAAAATTTGAGAAATGTATTGATTTATACTGGAATTGGTTTGAGGCCATATCTTATTTTTTTGAAAACATTGATGGTCAAGCTATTGGCCTATATGATTGGCGGAAGTGAGTTTTGCTATTGAAATTCAATAGTATTAAATATTAAAATAAGTTCATATGATATTGGCACTATTCAATAGTACATCTTATCGAATCAACATATATTTTTTTTGTTTCGACAGGATTTTTATCTCAGTGTATAAATGGGTGGTACGGGTGGTCTGGTACACCCGTCTCGTTCTCGTCGTACCGGAATCGCATCGCGTATCGTTTATTCATTCATTATGGTTGCGTATACTGTATAACTATGTTCATTAAACTGTGTGTTAATACAACTCGAGTGTTCTCCTCTCCCACTCACAATCGATCTCAGCTTCGCGTATCCGATCTCTAACGAGGACAAGTATTTTATATTAATTTAATCGCAAAATTCGGAGCTTTCCGATAATATACAGTTCAAAAGGAATGGTCACTGAATGAGGTTATAAAGATAGAATCAAAGAATTACGAGACAAAAGGTCGCGAATTTAGTTGCCAACCTAATAATGTTCACTTTGGGGCATCGCAAATTTCTAACCGCGCCGAAGTACTTTCGATTTTATGCGAGAATCGAACAATGCGCCTCTATTTCGTCGCGAACCAGCGAAGAATGAAAATTCGGTGGTGTATCGTGGATTCGTTCCAGTTCGTTGCGGTCCCGATGGAAACCAAAGAAGGGTTGGCAGGAAGATGAAAAAAAAAGGATGGAATAGCGATGCAGAGGTTGGGGTGGGGAGAAGAGTGAGAAATTTATCGAGAATCGAGCATCGTTCTCGCGGCGAAACAAACAGAGCCGGAGTTTCGCGGTTGCGGAGGGTGCACTGATCTTTTCAGCATGGAAATTCGCCGATAACCGAGCGAGCGTTCTATTTCATCGGCAATTAACGGCTAATTGCGCGCCGACGATAATGAACGGAATTCGCGCACTAATATTAACAGCAATAATAATATAATAAATGATTTTGTGATTCGAATTGACAGATCGAAATGCGAAATTACGAAAAAAAAAACAGTGAACATTCTACGAAAAACAATAGGAATAAAATAGGAGCAAGATGTTATATTCTTGGTTAGAAGAATGCGGTGAAAAGTTGAATGCGAGAACCATTGAATTTCAATGAAATTTGTATTTTAAAATTTAAATTAAAAAAATTAGTGCAAGAGCTACGCGTGTTATTGTACTAATTGAACGTGACCGAACAATGGAAATAAACAAATGTGACGACACTAGTCTCCACGGGAGTTCATGTCGCTAATCCCGTTTTATCGTCCCACCGAGTAATCACGGGGGCAACAATGAACAAATCCTATTAAACAGTAACGCATAGACATATTGAATCGTCACGTTATTGACAACCACACGGTTGTCAGTGACTAAAATCGCAGCTCGCGCTGTTCGCGAGATCGATAAACAACGTATGAATAATAAATCAGCAAACTTAAAATTAGTGGCTGGATCAAGTGCAGCATGATCGCGGCAATCGCGTATTTTCCAAAGTATTTATCGCATTCGAGCACGCCCCGCTATGTTTCAATGCTGTTTGCAATGCGTGTTTCATCAGCTCACTAACCCAAAACATTCATAAATAACTAACCCATTAGTTGGTTCTCCCGACTTCGGGCTATTCGATAAATTCATCGGCGCTCTTTGTTTTCGAGAAAGCGAATGGAAAGAATATTGAAAATACTACCACGGTTTCTATCGCGTTGAACGTCAGGCGAACGTGATCGCGATGACAACAGAGGATACGTAAATTGGTTGCGATGAAAACATACGACCGGGCTATAGTAAATCCAGGTTAAAGGACTTGGCTGGTTGAGCTTCCGTCTCTCAATAACACGCGCACCATAACGTCGGTCATAAACTGTCGCTTTGCAACCAAGTCTGCGCCGGAGTCATGCTTCTGGCTGAAATTTGAGTGAATTTTAGGTAAAACGTTTGTCCTGGTTCCTGGACATACTGTCGAATTAAAATATTAAAAATTAAAACATTTGGAAGATACGTTTAATGTGCCTCTATTTTGCAGACTGTACAAGAAATTGTTCGCAAAATCATGGACAGTATTATACAGGGTGATTCCTAAGGCCATGTGCAACAACTTTTTCCTTTGCGAAAATGTTCTCCGACGCTTCGTTAAAAAGTTATTATTAACGAAAAATACGGACCAACCAGAACGCGACTACAGCTCGGCGACACGCCCCGCTGAGCCGGTATCCGCCCACTGTAGGCGTGATCTGTTTGGTCCGCGTTTTTCGTAAATAACTCCTGAATAAAGCCTCGGAGAACAATTTCGCAAACAAGAAATTTTCTTGAAATAATCTCAGGAATCACCCCTCGAAGGAAGTGCAACATTTTCGCGACTGCTTATTGCATTAATTGTGTGGAACAGAAGCCGCAAACTAAAACAATAAATATGATCCAAATTGCTTCGTGTTTGGAGTCGTTTCAATCAGAAAAATGTCAGGAATACGTTACTACAAGTTTCATAATAAAAATGATTAAAATGTCCAAACGTAATCGTATTTTCAAAAAGAGTAATTCGATTTTCTTCAGGCAAAGCACAAAACGATTTTGTCACAACTACGTGACGCCATTGCAAACGTTTTAGGACAAAGCCGATGAACTACGATCGTTGAAACTTCTCGGCGACACAAAAGTCGGTGCCGGCGTTCTAATAAAGTGTGTAACGCACGCTCGGTCATAAACCGTTGACTCATAACAAAGGATCGAACGTCGCAAAGCAAGAGCAACTATTCGAAGCGCGAAAACAAGCGTGCACAGCCGTTTCCATGGCCGTATGCGCGTTCCTATTGCACAACCAGCCAAGGGATACATATCAGAGGATCCTGTTGGTATCTTAGTTGGCTTTATTTCCGTTATCTCTGCTCGAGACTAAACCGGAATCGTTGTTCCGACACATACTACCTGTTTACGATACTCTCGGTGAAATGGGTTCTGCAGCTCAACGAATTCTAACTTCTGCTGATCGCTCGCCCGGAAAAATGTGATTTGCAATACACCTAATTGATTGCTCGCTGGGTAAACTGTTCGTAAATATTGTCGCGAAAAATATTACAAAAATGGGGGGGGAGGGAAAGAAATATTTATTCCTAATACTAAAACACTGCTTCACGAAATAATATGTGATATTTAATTTATTTATTACAAAAAAAAGAAAGAAAAAAATACAAATCGTGTAAAAACCTTCTCCATGAAAAAATACATATATGTGCCAAGTTTCATGTTGATCGGTCAAACAGTTTCGAAGTCTATTAATCATATATATACAAACATCCATTTTTATATATTAGATAAGATTAAAACACATTTTATAATAAATATTGATTTTTTATTTCGTACTTAATTACCATTTTAAAATAATATCTGTAAGAATTACATAAAAAGGACATGTTTTTCTCCAAATTTTAGATCAACTCGATTACTCGAACCAATGAAAAGGATCACTCTCCTTCGCATGAATACGCTGGAAGTTTTCGACCTCTTCAATATTCGTAGCTCTAGGAAATAAAAAGTAGCAAAATGAGAAACATGCTGAACCTCGAAATATTTAGGCAAATACTGATCGGGATCGTATGTAAGTATAGGAAACGCCACACTATGATCTACAGACGAGTTAATAAGAATAATTGAAACACGCTTCGTCGTCACGACTAGGTAATTTGTTGATCATTGACAGTGGATTACACGAAGGATGGAGTACTCCTATTTTACCAAAATTCGAACAGGACGACCCTTTGAAGGTGTCCTCCGACAAAATAGTTTGGGTGGTGAATTTGATGTATGTGGGCGTAGGACTCGGCTCCGTCGTGCCCTTCCTCCTGATGGATAGAATCGGCCGTAAAGGAACTTTACTGTGCGCCACAGTACCAAAGATTGCCAGCTGGATTTTGATCGGTTTAGCAGCCAGCGTTCCTCAGCTTTATATCGGCCGAATATTGGCCGGCGTCGGCTGTGGAATAACATACGCGGTCATGCCAATGTACCTCGGTGAAGTTAGCAGCAAAAGGACACGAGGACCCTTAGGTATTATTTTTTTCATTTCACTCTTTATTTTCTCTAGCTCTTGAAACTCCTACTTTATTGTTTAATTTGCATCGGTTTTCGTTAGTACAATATTTATTTATATTTATTTGTATTATAGGATGGTTTAAAAATTGGTCCCCATGATTTTTCAAGCACCTTCAAAAATTTATCAGCTTGCAATTGGCAATCGTTTTATTTGTTCAAATAACCCTGCGAATTCGTGTTGAGGTCACCTATCGTAATATACAATAAATAAAAAAATATATAAAAAAACGTTTTAAAAACCACGCTTATATTAAATTGCACTAAAAAGGAGAAAATAATCTTTTTACACATTAGCGACAATAAATAGATGCGTGGAGCGCCTACGAAGATTGCGTCAATATAGTTTAGCGCTCCACGCTTTTATTTATTGTCGCGCTAATGTGTAAAAAAATTATTTTCTCCATTTTAGTGCAATTTAATATAAGCGTGGTTTTTAAAAAGGGACAGTGTCATTTTCAAAATAAGAATGACCGACTCTTCGTCGAAATAAATTTTTAAAGAATTTTTAATATTACAATTTGCAGTTGATTGCAAGCTGATCAATTTTTGTTCAACACATTTTTTTATCCGATTATTGAAAGTATTTGAAAATTCGTTGGGACTAATTTTTGGACAATCCTGTATGTCTCGTGTTCTTGTGTAACCTGTTTGCAATTGTGTTCTGATAACAAAATGAATTTCACCTTTCAATAGTAGTTGTATTTAAAGCACATGGAATACGCAAAATGCGTGACGAGCTAATTAGTACGCAGATCTGGAAGTGTTATCAACAATAGCTTTCGAACGTCGTTCACGCATTATGAAATAACCTTGTGGATATTGTGGACATGGTTCGACAAGTAAAACACAATTAATCTATGTAGTAGAATCTGAATTCCCATCGACATGACTACGGATTGCCGAATAACTTATCGAAAAGCCACTCTTTCAACATTGCAAGTCGAAAAGTGAATACGAAAGTAAGTCCCTGCTATCCAGGTACTCTGATGGCGGTGCTGCTGAACACGGGCATGATGCTAGCGTACGCGATCGGTCTCTCGGTGTCTCGGTTCACGATGTCGATGATCGCGGTGTCCGTTCCACTGCTGTTCCTGGTGTGCTTCGTGTGGATGCCGGAGAGCTCGGTGTTCCTAACGAAGAAGAACAAGCTGACATCCGCGGAGAAGACCTTGAAATGGGCGTTGGGGAAGGACAACGTGGCGGAGGAGCTGGAGGAGATCAAACGGATCGTAGCGACGGAGGATTCTGGGGGCGAGATGACATTTACAAAATCGTTGAAGGAGACGTGGAGGAGACGTCAGAATCGGAAAGCGTTCGGTATCGCGATGATAGTTCTGAGCGCGTTAACTTTAACGGGGGCGGCGCCGCTCTTAGCGTACCAGTCGTTCATATTCGAGGAAGCGGGCTTCGATATATCGACGGACTTCAGCATAGTGTTGACCGGTTGCGCTCTGGTGCTTGCTGGCGCTATGTGCGTCCTACTGGTGAGGAGTCTAGGGAAAAGACTTCTACTGCTTCTATCGACGCCGGTGTGCGTCCTGTCGCTGGTGACGCTAGCCGTCTTCTTCGGCCTTCTCTCGAGTGGCCAGGACGTCTCCAGGATCCGTTGGGTACCCACCGTGTTCCTCGTGATTTATGTTCTCGGATACGGCCTCGCTCTCAACCCCGTACCACTCGCCTACGTCGGCGAGATCTTCCACGTTGACGTCAAGGTGCCCGCGGCCATATTTTGCTCCCTTTATTACGCCCTCACCACGACCACCGTCGTGAAATTCTATCAGGTAGGTTTCTGCGCGACTGGTAATGACGCACTTACGCGGCGAACGATTCGTGAGCGGCCCGCGTAATTTAGGTCGCGTCGGGACGCGTACCACCCCTGGGAAATTTTAATCCTTAATGGGTCGCCATACCTACCACGGCTTTCGAAAACGAGTTTCTTTCGCATTTTCTTATACGTACCTCCACCGACGGAAGATATTTGGCGGAAACGGTGAATATCAGGCTTTCATAATTATTCAAGGTATTAACCCTTTGCACTCGAAGCTATTTTATTAAGTAAAGAAAGTAAAGAAAGAAATGCAGGATTTAAATCTATGTTTTTAAAGTGTAATTAAAGTGTTTTTAAAATTGTTTTAATAAAACAATAGTATGAAAATTAATTTTGTAGAAAATTTAATATTGTTTAATAGTAACATTAAATTATTATGAGAATTGATTTTAATATTATTGAAGGGGTTTTAATAGTATTACAATTAATTTTACAGAGAATTCAATATTATTTGAAAATATAAAGCTGTGCATTCGTTGTCACTTCCTTCGCCCCATGCTTCGTTGATATTCGGCCCAGTTTGAACTCGTAGAAAAAAATATTGGCAAAATCGTGTTTTGACATCCTGAAATAGAAGTCAAATAATTGAATAAAAATTTGAATAAAATCAAATATCGAAAGCATAATTACATAGAGCGTAAAACAAGCTTTGAAATGACATATAATTCATTAAATTAAGGTACATATTTATTGGTATGAAATTGCAATTAAAACAAAGGAATAAAAATACTGCATTTTTTTATTTACAACCTAATATCTTAACTCGAAAATTAAACATTTCTTTCGAATTAGAATATTTCCATTCCCTATGATTTTTAACATTTTACATATGTATTATATAATATATGAACTTGGTATAACTACCTCATACAGTACCTAAATGTTTAGTAATTGATTAGATACCGATTTATTTAATAATCTAAACAATATTTTGGATAATGGTACAGCAATTTTAGTGGTGTCCCAGAGTCGCCATTCGAGTGCTAAGGGTTATTCATTTAACTTTAAATAATTAAGATTCATGAAAATTTAGGGGAATAGTTGTGTTTAACTCCGGTGAAAAGTACTATTTTTTATTTTCTTTATTAAATTTAAGGAAAATTGAATTTCCTTTTCTTTCTAGATTTTATTCAAAAGATTAATATTTTTTTTGGATAAAATTAATTGCAATTTTTAAATTTTCTCTCGACTTTAAATTAAATTTACGTAAAAATCCCTTAATTTTTAGTTTCACTATATATATATATATATATATATATATATATATATATATATATATATATATATAATTGAAAAATTTATAAAATTTCCTCTCGATTTTAAATTTTATAATAGTTTTCACACACAATGACTTTACATCTAGAATTACGACAGTTAAATTACCAGGACTATTTCGGATTTTATTGAAGGATATATGCATTTTTATTTTTATGTAATTCATTTAATTCATTTACTTTTAATTTTTCCGTATTCATGTAATGAGATTCATCATTATAATTTGCCAGGAGTAGAAATTTTATGATTTAATGAATGATCTGCTATAGAAAGGACACACTTCATGAGATAACGTACCTAATATTAATAATTTCATTTAGATTGAAATTGCACTTCTTATTTGGAAAAATGAATTATCTATAACGTTTAAAAGGTGGACGTACGCTCATATGCAGGTGTGCCATTTTCTTTGTTAGTGACGACTGGAACGCACCTGTAAATTCTTAAACATCCCCCTAGCCAGACCTGACCTAACTTACCTCTTCCATCTCATTCGCTATTTTTTAATACTTACACCTCGTACTTTCCAGCAGAGTTTTAATTAAACTTTTTCTGGCGAATCTAGAGCAAAAAGAAAACAATGAAAGCTTCTGGATATCATAAAATTAAATGTTAATTATCTTGATACATAAAAACGTATTGTCAAAAATGCTTGGATATGGATCAGCTTATTTTTTCTTTAGATTGACCAGGAAAAGTTTAATTAAAATCGACGACCCTACCACTGTGGCCTCTCCTTGTTATTCAAGAAACTCGAACATCCGCGAGATTTTCACCACAAGCATAATCGATCGTCGACGAGCAAGTGCATCATATCGGTAGCCAAATAAATTTTCGGTCGACTCGAACACGCAGTTTTGCCGAGAAACATTTTCCCCGGATTTCGCAGGAGTCTCATGCTTTTCTGCTTTCTGGAGTGTTAAATTGATTTGACTACTCGAGGGATAAGTCTACAGCGCAAAAACGTCTCCCCAGCACTTTATCAGATCCGAATTTAGACGATAAAAGTGGTTGCAATACACTTTCCTGAGAACGACCTAAATTCCGGTTTTCCTCTCGCCGGAGGAAATCGAACGTTTCATAAAGTAGGCACGCGTTGACCACCATAACGGAGTAATAGTTTTCTCGCCTTGTTCGTAGGTATTGCAAGAATCGTACGGAACGTACATGCCCATAATGGCGTTTACTGCGATCACATCTGTCATTTGGATTCTAATCTACCGATACGTGCCGGAGACCGAGGGAAAGACCTTGGAGGAAATACAAATTGAGTTGAGAGGGAAACACTGACAACCATTGTTCAGCACCGTGATGTACTTAATAAACGACAGACAGCTATTATTTAAACGTGACATTTTATTTTTCATTTTTCTGGATCTGAAGAATCAACCATCTGAAGAATCAACCATAAAGACAAAAGAAAACATTTTTAACCCCTTGCCGTACCATTTTCTTTAGTTACAGTGATTGAATCGTCGCAAAGTGGTCCAAACTGCCGATTTAGGAGTGTAAAAGTCAAAAAATCAAACATGAAGTAGGCATTTAATATTGTTTCTTACATCAACACATATGTCTGTAAAAGCTAAAATCGACAAGTTTACTTCTCAAATCAGTTATTGTTAAGTGTGGCATAGGTTGAAAGTAGCAGTATGGAAAGTACATCGATATAAAGGACATACTTTTCACCTATTATTTATTGTTTAGAACGTTAATACTGATTTCTAATTATAATAGTCGTGTGCAGAAGCATTAGGAAGATATGAAAAAAATTATAAAACAATTTTTCGGAAATGTTTAAATAATATTCCTCAAAGAAGTATTAAGAAATTTATTTTTTAAGTATGTTGTAGCAAATACTAATTATATTCGCCCGTATTCGCGCTAATTTTTGCATGAATATTAGGAACGGAATATGTAGTTTATGGTTTCATCAAATTTATTAGCAGAGAATTGCAGATTAGCAAGTTATT
>CM052295.1:6820809-6830871 GCA_028455765.1 Lasioglossum oenotherae | reverse complement strand
AAGAAAATATTTAGATTGTAACAACAGTTACTCGAATTAATATTAGGACGCTCTAAAAAAGACGATAAGTGTTTTAATATTGTACTATAGGGTTTTTAACTTTTTTGGGTAACTAGAGCAAGTAGTTTACTACAGGATGTGATAGAAATTTGTTTAAAAAATAGCAATTGATCGGAATTGTAAAAAAAAATACTAAAAGTTGCATTTTACAACTATTTTCTGTGGGCCTATATTGAAAATTTGAAAAGTACGTTTTGTTTTGTTTCATCGACATCGGTTGATGCGGGAATAAAACGGCAGGCATTGAAAGATGTAAGAATTCTTAGATATAGGCGGAAAATCGTGAAAATCTGCAATTTTGACCATCTATAAACGTTTGTAGCTCATTGCAACGTCGACTGATTTCGACGAAATTTTCAGGATATGTTTAACTCACACAGATCCACAAAATGTATTTTTTAAATTTTCAATATAGGTCCATAAAAAAGTTGTAAAATCTAACTTTTAGTATTTTTCTACAATTCCGATCAATTGCAATTTTTGAAAAAATTTCTTTTCGCATCCTGCAGTAAACTAATTGCTCTAGTTTCCCAAAAAAGTTCACACCCTATAGTACAATATTAAAAAAGTTATCGTTTTTTTTTTTTGGAGCGTCTGAATATAAATTCGAGTAACTGTATGTATTTAGTTGATACTAAGATTACGATAAAAAATTTCGAATTACCGTATAAACCATGTTTTTAATGGTTTAAACAAACCACGTTTTTAATGGTTCAAATAAACCATTTTTCGACCGGTTTTCGAGTAAATATTAACATTGTATAGAATATTAAAGTGTAGTAATAAAAATACAAAATATTCAAACACAAAGCTAGCTAATTAGAATGTTATCCAATAGCAGCACGAATCCAACAAAATACATTCAATCACAGTACAGGTCCGACAATAATATCACAGGTCTAAACTTGTTACCTCCAAAGTTTATGTGTAAACACACCAAAGTTAGTATAGAAACTTCAATCAAATCATTACGATGGCGAAACACGAATTCAGATGGAGTCCATAATGGTATGACTATGATATAGGTTATATAAATTTCGATCCACGTTTCAGTATTTCTGATTTCCAGTAATATACAAGATTCTTCATGGCAGTAAATCTCTGAACAAAATTCTGGACTTTAAAGTATCAGAATATTATCGTTAATATTATAAAATATGTGCAGTAACATGTAAAATCGTTATATTCGAGTATTAATGTGAAAGGTTATAATGTAAAGGTGGCTTGTGTATATTTCATACGTATTCTGGAATCGGTCAAAATAAATTAATAAGACTCGATGGAAGTATGAATTACTGAATTTTAACGAGCTTCTAATGAAGATGAAACCGAACATTTATTTTCTCGAATGAATCCTCGTCGACCAATACGCTTGTTTTATGGGTTTCAATGGGTATTGTTTTTATTAATAAGTATTCGCAAGAATTAATAATTATAAAGTTCTTTCAAGAACGAGAGAAACGGTAATTTATTAGACAGCGGATTTTACGCATTCATGACAAAAATGAGTAGATGTAATTTGATAAAGTAAAATCATTAGAAAAATTTATAAATACTGTAACGTTATTTTCCATCCACTAAACATATTACAAAAGAAAATAAACTTTCACTCCACTCCAGTTTGTTGCAAATTCAGGTACAAAGTTTTTATTTTGCATAAAGATCCGTTTTCAACTTTCGAAAAACCGTTTCATTGCCCGGCTGACGATTTTGCACAGGTGAAAACTGTGGCTCGGACCGCCAAGGCCCAATTGGCCAGAAGATTGCTCGAACGGAGTATCAGCCGCGTTCATTTCCTGCGGAGATTTATTCGTCTATTTCCCGAAAGTTCTACGTTCTCGCTATCCGTTAAAACGATCAGTTATTAGCCGCCATCAAAATATCGTTCGATGGTTTTATCATGGCAGCGTTCACGCTGTCCATGTAGCCGGCTCCTTTGAACCATATTTCAATGGCGAGGGCCAGCGGCCAGCGGGCCGCGTTAGCGGATAATGGAAATTCAGTTTCACCGAACGATTTTTATCCGTTCTCATACACGGCCAGCGAACGGCCAGGTCTCGAACATCGTCGATATCGGCCGGAACGCGATCGTAGAGGACGGAGAAATAACAAATGCGGTAATTAAAAAAGTTGCCGGCGATCGCTGGAGGGGGTTCGAATATTCTGGCATGTTTCTCTGTTCGCCGAAAGTATCCATAAAATATTGCATCGACTCCCTTTGACGGGGAGTGCTCGGAAATGCGGAAGGAAAAAGAAGTCTTTGTTTATTATTTTGTGAACGATGTCTGTTCAATATTTAAAAAAAAAGGATAAGGAATCGTTAGTTAACCTCGTAACTTTTAATATTAATTGTACCGAAAATTATTTGCCCATTAGGCTTGTTCCATGGAAATCGCTTCACAAAAACAAGCTAGAGACACGCAGAAGCGCCATATTAAAACTTGTCTCCCCACTCTACGCGTCACGTGACGCGTCGCGCCTCTCTCGCGCATGTGCCACAATGTCACGTGACTGATCCGGTACTAACAGAGAGGGGGAACCGTATTCCCCTCGATTCGAGTCGATTCTCCTGACCTGGTGACACTGTATACATTTTTAAATATTTCATACATTTAACATATTTATCAATTTTTTGATAAATTGATAATAATGCTTCACTTTCCCGAATACTTTCAATCTTTCTACTGTTACAGTTTTCGCCTACGTAGGTCATAAATACATAAAACCAACAGTAATGTTATAACTAGACAGCGAACCTTCAAGCAAAATAAAAATTACTTGAATTGCAACGAACTCAAGTGAAATATAAATTTATTTTCATTCTTATAACACACTACTAGTGATTATTGCATAATTTTGAAAAATCTATGGTACATGGCTAAATACTTTTTAATGGAACCTTCAATAGCAACAGAAATTTATATTGCGAACTAACAAGCCTCCCTCAATAACGTCATCTAATAGTTTCATTTAAGATTGCGATGTAAAAGAAAATCGCTGTGCTTTCTTTTACTACAGCACAATTATTAAAAATCCTATTACATAATAGGCTTCCGGTAGGTGAAGTGTTAATATCTTTTATAGATTGATACTAATATAACAGTATTTTTAAATTCTTCTAATGTTTTTACTGTTTGAAATTACACTCCCTCTGTCTCATAATAATAGTAGCAAGTGAATATTTAAACGGAAATTATTGGCGAATGCAGCTGTAAGTCGTGTTGTAACTTACACCAATGTCCAAATCAATGTTTCACGACATCTGTCATTTGTTTTGACACACCTTTCAATTTTTAGGTTAACCTAATTATTACGAATTATAACTATTTTTCTAATTCCATCCGCTGATCGAAATCAATTGTTTTATTTCAGTTGAATATCAACCCATTGTAAAAGTAAGATGAACAAAAACAGGTTATGCTGGAAGCAATGGAGAACGATGGCTCCAATGATTTTAAGCTCACGCATATAGGGAAAGCAAAGTTTCGCAGCCAAGGGTTCCTACCTGCAAGTTTAAAATGAATTTAGTAATGTTCAATTTAAAGTAGTGCTAATTTAAAGTAATGCTAAATTTAATAATTTAGTAACGAAATTATTGAAAAATCCAGAAGCTATCTAAACACTGAAAATAAAAATTAGGAGTAATATTTTCAATTTATTGTTTAATGTAATCTAGTCTTTTGATAATAAATGTTGCGTTTTACATTTATTTTCTTTTGCTACTATTATTATGGGACAAATTAAATTCATCAACAGCTACTATATTATTATGGGACAGAGGGAATACTTACTGTTGTCATAAATGCAGTTACAACAAACGAACAGCATGTGCTCAAGGCAGAGCAATCATCAACAACGAATAGATTGACCATTATATGTCCAACATACACAAAGAAAATTCGAATGGCGGGGAACCCGATCAGAAAACCAGCCCATAAACCGTCTCGACGAGACGTATTCAGTGGTTCGAGCTACGGAAACAGGCAAAAACGTTGAGTAATTTCAGCGATTCCGCGTAATTTACGAGCAGGCGGCAGTCTACATCTAGAGGTGTTCGACCCTCCGATCGGGTGCATCTTGCTGGCACTGACCACGCTCGGGAGATGTTTATGTCCATTTGAATTCCAATTAATGGCACGTCGCGTCGAGGACACTTTGGAACGCGTGACATATCGCGACGCATTGTTCCGCCGGTGGCGTCGTCGACCGGAAACGCTGGTCGGACTCCGGCGTGCGAAGGTTTCGTGCTGCATCAATCGATGCCTCTGATTTTCTTTGGAAACGTGATCACGCGTGTTATGCATAGACTTTTCTATCCTGACCTTTGACCCTTTCCGTGAGACAAGGGTGCCACAACAAGGGACCCACGGTGGCTCCTCCTACGAATTTAACACTAGAACTACGTGTTAACAAGAAATTTTGTTTATGTACTTCCTCAGTCAAATATACATTATAATTATTTTTAGTATTGTTATTATTATAAAGCGATTAGTTCATTCATAAGAAGAGTGACAGTACTCAAAGTATCAGAGGATTGCATAAGTTCGTGCCCGATTTTCATGGATGTCGCAAATTATACTGCACGGCGGAGTGTGACAATAATTAAATTAAATTGACCATTATTTTCTAATCGTAGAATTTCTAATTGTAGAAAAGAATGGTGACTATATAATTGACTAATAAATATAATTGAAAGAATTATTTGTTAATAAAGCAGTATTCTTTAAAATTTAATCATTGAATTTTATTTTCAAATCGGGCACGAACCATTGCAATCATCAAATATATTTCTAAAAACAGTGTAGTAATAAATTATTAATTCAAATGACTCTCCTGTAAAATTTCCTTTCTTTGACTTATGTCAATTTTCTTATTAATCCTCGTATAGCCAACCAAAATGTCAATCAAAATGTATAGATTATTTAAAACCATTCTGTATTTAACATGTTTGCACAAATTCTCATTACAAGACTATAAATTAATATATCAGCGAGTAAAGAATGGACATTCAGAGAAATTTTGTAATATTTTTTAGACGAATATTAACAAATTGTTGAAAGAAATATAGTAAATTATATTACAATACGGTTGACTCTACACAAGGGTTAATGAAAGAATTTTTAGTTCTACTGTTAATAATCTCAAACTAAAAAGATAAAATACAGAACTGTGAAGAGATTGGAAGAATCTAAGAATATTTCTACAGCATCTTCAAATTCTTCAAATATTTAAATTATTTAGAGAATTCATCTTTATTTCCGTCCATTACAATTGATGTCGAGAATTTCGCTTTTGATTGATCTCGCTTATCCATGTCGAAAATTTCTATTTTGCATGAAGATCCGCAATGTGGTTATCAGTCGCACACTAATGGCGCCCCTGTCCACAGATTTGGCTGTAGAGTTCAGTGTCGATACTTACATCCCCAAAGTTGTCGATATCCAGTCTTATGACTCGGGGATTCGTTGAAGTTCTTGATGCCCTGTCAGTATCGACTTGCATGACCCTGTGGTTTTCAGTATCGGTTTTCACAACCGCCGTGGTTATCTGTGTGGTGTCCCATGACCGCTGTGATTGACTGTATTGTGCTCAACGACCCTCGGATCGTTGGTTCCGACTCCACCGAATTGAGTGATTTAGGGACCTATCGTATTGCCTCCGGCTCGTGTCACCCCTTTTTTTCCCCCGGTGCCCAGAAATTACTTTGTACCTTGCTGAGATTAATTGTTTGCTCGATGCGACACGGATTCAAAGTGAATTCCGAATCGCGCTGATGCGGACCGTTACAACGGCGTAAAAAATAATCTAATTCCGGTGAAAGCGATTACATGAGTTGTACATAATTCCGTGTTAATAATTTTTTGTAGGTGGACGCGTAGAGGATATAATATGAAGAGCAACTCTGTTTTTTAAATTAGAATGACATACAGTAAATCCTCTAGTGTAGTCGCAAAAGCGTCGGGGAGGTTAGTTTGCAAAGTTCATAAACGGACACTACTTTTTTGTGGTTCGAAGACCAAGCCGAATATAGAGAAGGACAGCTATGCAAAGAGAGATCGCGCGCGGCCGAAGCGACTGCGACTCTCCGCGTCACTTTCTTTCCCATTCGCTGTCCTTCCTCGCGCCCGAAAATTTCATTATCACTTAAGGATGTTCTGGAGGTATATAAAAACGCAACAAAATTTTTGAAAATTTGACAAGATATAATCCTTACTAAATTAATGCAATTACCAAAGTTTGGGCTCGATTCACTGCACCGTTTAAGAATTATAGCAATTTAAACTTTGCACATTTTAACACGTCTTCTTATGGAGAATTCATAAAATTCCACTTCAAATCCTATTTAAACCTTGAAAAATCGCAACTAGAAACTCCAGTTTGTTTTTATATGTAGTAAAAATTATGTAATTAATTATGTTCAAAATTTATAAGGATTCACTAAACAGTTACAGAGCAAAAAAATTATAAACTGTTACAAAACGTCAAATTTAACGTGTTGTCTCTCACTAGCATGGAAACGCGACAAGCGTAGACCACTGAATATAGCTACAGAGGGTACAGTATTCGCAAAAGTTTAATGCAAAATATACTCATGAATAGCTTTCATTGCCATGTATTGATGGATTTCGAATTTCTTGTACTTTTGTCTCCCATTGTACCTCCAGAACATCCTTAAACCACTAAATACAATTTAAATTATATTGTGTTTGGTCTTATTTTAATCATAACAATGCCACAAATATATTGGAGAAAGTATCATAAAAAAAATAAGTAATGGTAAAAAAATTAAAAAAAATTAGTAGTGGTTCACATCGACATACCGGAGCCGAGATCAGATTACTCCAATGGAGGGGATATTTTCTTTGCAATCATCGTGTACGACCTTTTCGCGACTACAGAGGATTTACTGTACTGCTCTCTAATCTATCTTACAAGGCGTTTTAAGACGCATACAGTGACCTACGACTCAAGGTTATTCAAAGTCGTTGAAGGTCAACCGCGATAGAAAATATTCTTCTTGAAATTTCAAGTACCTAATATTATTCTGTCCAGTATCGTTAAAACGATTTTGCCAAAAACTTAGCGCCGCTTTCGTTGACCTTGAATTGGTATTGAAGGTCACTCTCACCACTCCTTTGCCTCGACTCTTTTCGTTCTCCCTTTCCCACTTGTTCTGTCTGCCACGCTGTTTTTGTCCCACTAGGAGTGAACGCTCTTGAGCGATCATGCGGACAAAGCTGGACTCGATCGATTTAACATCGTTCAGGGGACGATACACGTCCGCGGGTCTGGAAGGGACAGACGCCTTTTTGGTCCGCGCAGACACACGCGGTGTACAAGGCCGTGAAACGCTCTTACAAGATTGTGTTTGATCTGCCACAGTGGATAATTCGTCGGCGACGTGTCCTGCCTACCGCGAGCCACGCTTTGTCATTCTCGGCTTTCTCCCTCTCCCTCCCCCTCACGGTCCTTTTATTTCCGCAGGATTTATTGACTAGCGTTTGTTGTACCGCAATCTATTGAAACGGCCGCACGCCGAGCATCACGCGCACCGGCGAAAATAATAAAGGGAAACGGAACGAAGAAACGAGGCTCGAAACCGACCGGACTCGTAAACGGACATGTTTCCAGGCCATCGAACAGCCGTGGATCAAAGGGTGCAAAGCTGACACGCAATTCAAGCCTGTGTCATGTTGATCTTTGACTCAATTAGCGGTGCAAACGATTCGGTAAAATGGCGAGATTGAGAGGATCGGAAAAGTGTCTGATTTTGGGAACGACGTATAAGTTTTATAATATAAATATAATTATAATTATAAAATAATTAGAATATATAATGTCTTAAAAATCTGCAATTTTCATACGCGATGCATCTTTCGGTCTACACAACACTATTTCGCATAAAAATCTGCAGTCTAATGATAAGATTCAATCCTCGGTTTAATACCAAATTAATATTCCACAACATGAAAAGATCGTTACTAATGAATCGATTTGAAAATTTAATTAAAAGGTATGTTCATTTGCTCCGACATTCACGAGTAATTGCTGATACACCTAACTTTCAAAGGGTACTAGTTTCCTTTCGACTCAAAAGCTGTTCCGAAAAAGTTGGTTAATCGATACCAGACGTACGTGACCGGGATTATTTAAAAGCTTCCAGTACAATTTCGCCGGTAATTAAGAACGATCGTCGCGATTTATCAATCGCAATTATGGGCACATGTGCGACACACGGAAGTGCGCGAGAGCAACCGATTTGCTTGGGCCAAAGGATAACTTAAAACCAGAAATTCATCGGTAAGTTATTTCCCATTTCAATAAAAAAAAAGTTATTTCTCATCGTTATTTTCCACACTAGCGAAATGGTGATCCCGAAGAAGTATCAATTATATGCAATAAAACATACAATAAAATTTCATTCTTTTACTATCAGTTTCGATCAATTAATTATGGATCTTTAAAATAAAAATGATTTAGTTTTTGTTAATAATTTCTGTTTCTTTTTACTATTTTAAATTGAATATGCCCATTTTCAAGATAAACGCATAAAGATCCATATATATATTATTATTATTATTATGTACGATAAAATAAAAATTTCTTACTAATAAAAAAATGGAGTATTGCTCCATTTGAATATGTGTTTGTATCGATTGACTTTATGCTCTGAAAGCCAACATAAAGTTAAAAATTACGAAGAATACAAAAAATTATTATACAAAAACATTCGTGCAACAAAGATTATTTTCCATTTGTGGAATGATACTATGACGTAATCCGAATGACTCAGTTTTACCGTAGCACTACGTAAAGTTCCTGTGCTCTTATTCGAGGAAACAAATTCCAGAACAGGTTTATTTCCGGCGTTGCGTTTTATTATCTCCTCTGAATAAACAGAAAAAAAACATTTCCCATCGAACGCGGCATCGAAGGGACTAACAATCGACTGGACTCTACCGCAGACTCCTGAATTAACATACTTCTTGTTTATCCGAAACGTATTATTCTCTGTTCTAGGTATTCGAGCAAACAAGAGAGAAAAAAACCGTGCAGAGCATTCCCGGAATTTGCACGCGGGTTTACAGCAGGAACTCTTTGAACGTATTGCAGTAGTACGTCGTAAATTATGCGGAAAATTTCATGTAAGCATGGGTCGGTTTATTTATTTTCCAGTCTTAAATGTTTCAGATATTTTCATACCTTCAGGTTATATATAAAGTCGCCTGTGGAACGTGATATGTCGTCACTGTATTTAAACTTATCAATTTTTCGCTGTTCAAAAACAGCATTCCTCGATTTTTATTTCGAGATATGTTGGTGCGTAAACACGCTCATGAACGTCACTGTAGATAAGAGTTAAGGAAAATTTACGTGGAGGAGGACAGAGGACATAATTTCTAATTTCCTCGATGTTCCGTAAGAATTTAGAAACAACGTGGCATCTAGGTAATATGAGAATAATATTGTAGTTGCTACATAAACCGGTTGGTTTAAAGTTTAACCCCGAGGGGGTTAAAATGGCGAATTGATAAATCCGACATTTCACACACAACCTAATGCAAATGCATACATGATGTCACAAAAAAAAACTCAATAATAATAAAAATAAAAACAAAACAATATTTATACCTAGTTATATTATTTACATCTAATTATATAACCTGACACAATTCAAGCTGTTAACGATCTCTTCGACACAATAAGAATGGGAAACATTCACGTGGAAGGCCCATAACAATAGGAAATCAATCTCTTTTTGTTTACGCTCTCTACGACTCGCGAAAATAACTGCCAATCGGCGCTCCAACAACAATGCTACAACACCAGGCATTCTTTGCACATTATTGCCTGATACGTCTATTAATGGTCTATTATATATTATTATAATAATACGTCTGTTATACATATATGTACGTCCTACGCGTACTCGTCAACGAACTGTACCAGAAAAAATAAAATAATTTGCTAATCTGCATTTTCCCACAAATAAATTTGATG
>CM052295.1:6797426-6820709 GCA_028455765.1 Lasioglossum oenotherae | reverse complement strand
ATCCTGTAGTAAACTAATTGCTCTAGTTTCCCAAAAAAGTTCACACCGTATAGTACAATATTAAAACATTTATCGTCTTTTTTAGAGCGCCCTAATATTAATTCGAGTAACTGTTGTTCCAATCTAAATATTTTCTTCGAAAATACAAAACACAGTGCCATTTCAACAACAAAATTTACCCCCCGAGTTCCTTGAATTAACGATATAAACAAAAATTGCCGTCGCTAGAAAGTTTGCAACATTTAATTTCCATAAAAAGAACTTTCCGTATCTCGAACAGCTACCGAGATAATCAACACAATACGCGCTCACGCCGGACACCCGGCGAGTACAGCGGTACACGTGTCCGAGAATTTTTCGCGAAGTAATTTTCGTCCGACGAGTTGGTTGGGTAGGTGACCGAGTATATTTTCTAGGATCGTCTCGGCGCGGAGCAACAAAAGTTGCCTGGCCCGCATCAACGGAATGGTATCGCGACGGAGGGCGGCCAATTTGTCGGGCAAGCGATTCATAGGGACGATCAAGCGCGACACCTTCGATCATCGGCGAAGTTATGAAAACAGCTGCGAAGCGTTACGTGGAAATGGAACGCGGAGAATTGCCGGCGTATTTTCGCTCATAAGACTCGGGAACGGCGGAAGTCTGTGTTCCCGTGTAGCCCGGGAGAATTTGTCGGATGGAAACTCGGAATTTTTCGTCATACGGCATGCCGGCCACGTACCGCATGACACAAATTGAAATTCTTGTTTCGTTTATTGATAGTTGTCGCCTCGGCCAATCGCGGACGTATCGACTTCGTTACGCCGACGTCGCACAGCTGGCTATTTGGCCCGAAAAGTCGGGAAAACTGTTTTAGCGTCATTTATGAGCTCAAGGTCATAATATAGTGAGTCGTAGAATTCGTCTAAACGTTAGCTATAATGTTATGAAATCAAAAATGTGTTTTACTATTTAGAAAATCAAAACTACCTTTATTTTCTGACGAGAACAATTTATTTTCGAAATTTTATATACAGGGTGTCCCAGCTAACTTGACCACCTTGAATATCTCTGTTGTTTTTCAAGATACGTCAAATTTCTGAAGGACTAAGTTGAATGGTAAAATGGGGCTCATACGATACCAAAACAATTTTGGTTTTTATGCAATTTTTTGGGACACCCTTTATAGAAGATTGTAGATGTTTAAATATTGTTCAACTCTCTCTCTCTCTCTGTCTATCTCTCTTTTGTTGGAAACAGTTTATCCTCAGATTATCGGAAACCCTTGAAAAATCGTAATGTAAATTTCCGTTTCCGACTAACACTATTCGAGATAAAGAAATTTCGATTATTGTAACTATATGGACAGAAAATAATACGTGGTCAAAACACATTCGTATAAATAGATAAACGAAAGTTCGAGTAGAATCTCCTTAGACTATAAAAATCGGCAATGACATTGCAGTTGTTTTATTCGCAATTCCATCGGCATGATGGATCGGCATCGTATCCACGACTGGCTGGAGGAAGATTGTTTTTGCATTCCATTATCTGCAGGAGCGACGACACCGTCGACGAGAAATTTTACGTGTACCGAGGAATTGTACGATGAATGGATGATCGATCGACGATTCGCCAGAAATCGATCGATCGATGGGATCCCGCGGGAGGTGGAGTTCGTCGGAGGGATTCGTCGCACGGGCGATTATTGAATTGCATCGATTATTAATTTCGTGTGTCGGCGTAGAATAATTGGACTTCAATGGCGAGTTTTGGCGGTGTAGACAGTGCAGTCGTTTTAATGAATTGCGAAATCTAGTGCACCTAATTTCTTCGATTAACTAGCTGGGATTCAATGCGAATACTAGCATTGAATGGCTTGTTAACATTACAATGGACACGATTGACTAAACTAAACAAATGAATTAAATATTCCTTTTCAGTTTAGCCGGACTTTATTCATTCAACTAACCACAATATATTTTACAATCTACGGGGTGTATAAAATGTAATGGACATCTGTTCTAGGGGTGAATCTACACCTTTGAATCGGTGGAAATTTGTGAGAGAAACTTGCCGCAAAATTGTTTATGGCAAAGAAAATTGTTGGTAAAGTTGTTTTTTTACATCAACTCCCCAGTAAGCAAACATGTTCGATTTTGTACAGCACGCTCTACCAGCTTAAAGCGATTCTTCTGCGTCCGAATAAGTGTCGCTTTATACTGGCACAAGCTGAAGGCAGAATGATGGCAGCTCGGTTCTTCGTTTAAGAGGGCAGCACGGTCGCACTATATACCTTGTGTAGTTATCCTAAATGTATAGATTATTTAAAACCTTTCTATATTTAACATGTTTGCACAAATTCTCATTATAAGACTATAAACTAATATATTATCGAGTAAAGAATGGACATTAAGAGAAATTTTGTAATATATTTTAGAGGAACATTAACAAGTTGTTGAAAGAAATACAGTAAATGCGTACGCGGGTACCCGGTTGACTACACAAGGGATTTACATGATCGACATCCGCCATATTAGTGCGACCGTGCTGCCCTCTTAAACGAAGGACCTAACCTAGACCGGGCTTCTGCGTCCAAATAAGTATCGCTTTATGCTGTTAGGGTGTGCCGTCCAAAACCGAGCAGATTCCGAGCATCCTGAGCTTCGAGCGCGTTCTGTCAGCTTAATGCTCGGCATCTGCTGGCATCGGACGATTGCAGGCTGTGCTCGATGTCTTCTCGAGGCAGGCCTGGTTGATTGGGACCTTAGACTCATCCAGAAGAGAAAAAGTTTTAAAGAAGCCACTATGTTGCAAACAAATATTAGGACCTCGAATAAATTCTCGCTGTTTCTTCAAAGATGGTAGTAGCAGTACCCCGTTCGTGGAATTTCGAATGGTAACACACATGCAAGGCAGTAGTATATCTAACCTTAAATTTCAGTGTATGGTAGTTCACTTTAGTGTAAGCAAAGTCATTTTTTCTTAGTTCTGAAAATGTCTACTTTTGTGCAGAATAAAGTGTATTTGCGGGGAATTTTATTGCACTACTTTATTCAAAAGAAATCTGCAGCTGAAGCACATAGAATTCTTGTTGAGACTTATGGTGACAATGCTTTGTCGGATACGACATGCAGAGACTGGTTTCGACGCTTCAAAAATAATGAATTTTGAACTTGAGGATAAAGAACGTTCCGGCGCACCGAAAAAATTTGAAGACGAAAAGTTGGAGGAATTACTCGAATATACTATACTATATATATTATACTTTGAATGAAATGTTTTTGTTCCTTATAATTTAAACAAATCTTTTATTTTGTTAAAAAAACAGCGAGAACTTATTCAAGGTCCAATAGTTATTGAGATATGAGCTGTTAAAGTTTTTGCAAAATTTGATTGTGTGAAGTTATGCGTATAGACATAAACCTACTACTATAATCCACCCGCCGCGTCAAGGAGACAGAAGATGATTGTGTGCGTGCCTCGAGAAAACGAAATTTAAGGGGACATTCGTCGTTAGGCCCGTGCGATGTCATCGTCTCCCTGCCCATTCGGATCATAAATTTGAAAGTGCAAAATGTGAAAGAATACCTTATATCCATTGTTATAAGAATATTAATCCTGTATTATAAAATGTTACCGTTCCTCATCGTTCCTCATCGTTCCTCCAGCGGATTAGGCGATATACCTGTTAAGGACGTTATAGCAAGCAAAAAACGACTACCCTCATAAATCTCGTTATTGAGGACCGAAGACAATACCAAAAGGAATTTCTTTGACAGTTTCCCCACTTCTCAACCTAAAGTCCTTCCGACACATCCCCGTTCAATTAACAAACGCAACATCACCCCACCTAAATCCACCCTTAACTGTTTACGAAAAACCGAGGTGACAACCGCAGTGCTATTTTGACCGTGGTCGGAGTAAATTCTTCCCGTTCGCTGTCACAATTTTGGAATATGTGTTGTGTTTTGTGCTTCGCACTTATTAAGGTGTATTCGCGCAAATGACAGTGTCCCGTTGATCCTACGGAGGAACAGAAGATTCTGAAAAATTTGTAAGTACCTATACTTGACATTAATAGTTTATAACCCAGGATTAATATAAATAATGGTGTATTAACATGTTCGCTACCACCGTCACAAATATATGACATCCATAATCTGACAATTCACTTAAAAGCAGTAAAATGAATTTTATGCACTTCGTTGATTAAAGTCATAGTGGAATGCATAATTTTCAGAGAATCTGTGACTTTCTTCTGCTAAACCGTTTTAATAATTCAAAATTGGGTTCATTGCATTTAATGAGAAACTTTCGAACAAGGAAGGTAAGCAACGAAACAAATGCTGGTAGCGAACATGTTAAGATTCGAAAATTTATTGTTCTTTCTCCCACAAAAGAGAAATTTTTATTGACAAATAAACATCATCCTGACGATACATATCAACAACAGTAGAAAGCTTCTAGAGACGTCATTTATAATTTTCGAAAATTCATGTCGACACGGACGTGTCGATTCACCTATAACCAGTTCCTCCTTCCGCTGTATTCTATTTTTTAATAAACATTCGCAGCTTCTGTCAATTTTTATTTACTCAATATTTCTCTCGAAACGATTTGTTCCGTGTCGGAATGAAATATGTTCTATTATTTATTTTTCCGTGAGCGAATGAACGATACACGTCGCTCCAATTTTCC
This sequence comes from Lasioglossum oenotherae, assembly GCA_028455765.1. NCBI lineage: Eukaryota > Metazoa > Arthropoda > Insecta > Hymenoptera > Halictidae > Lasioglossum > Lasioglossum oenotherae. The sequence continues at coordinate 6,816,029 of CM052295.1, read as the reverse complement.
CATTGTGAAGTACAACACTTTCGAGCTCTCCGAAATTGCAACAACATTGATGAAAAATTGAACGTAATGCGAATATATTTGTTATTTTTTTGTATGTAGACAGATATCGAGGTTATTTTAAACAATTCCATATTGACATTAAACAATAAATCATTTTGTAATAAATGCGAGTCTCATCCGAATGGAAACTGACGTTGTTCAAATACTCGTTAATGTCCGAAATGTTCGATAAAATGTTGTATAAAATAAACGTCGATAATGTGAACAGTAGAAATGAAGTACTGAGAAAATTATAAAATGACATGATAATTATTGCGAACAGGTCTGCGTCCTCCGATTTTGTTGAAATTTTAATATGTTATACAGCAACACATTTTGAACAACTTTTTCTTTTTCTAATATAGGTGAGTCGCTTTTAGTTTTCGAGATATTTGCAAAAAACTATCGCTAATACTGTATTGAATTTTTCGTATTCTTGCACGCTCCGTGGCAACGTAAGCCTGTCCCAGCGCGGCGTTTGTTTACATTTTGACGCTGTGGAGGTGAGAGAGAAAACAGGGCCTCACTCTGGTCATACATATATAGGGTGTGCTTTCAATTTTAAAATACTACTTCTACATTTTCGTATGCGTGGTCCTCTCCGTCCCCCACTGCTTAACCCTAACTAATTCTGATCGCATGATTTTCATTTCCAGTTCAAATTCTGTATGACAGCTATGTAGACTGAAAAGATTATGCGATCAGAATTAGTTAGGGTTAAGCGGTGGGGAGGGGGGCGGAGAGGACCACGCATACGAAAATGTAGTAGTAGTCTTTCAAAATTGAAAGCTCACCCTATATATGTATGGCCAGAGTGATACCCTGTTTTCTCTCTCATCTCCGCAGCGTGTTTACAAGCAAAATGTAAACAAACGCCGCACTGGGACAGGCTTACGTTGCCATGGAGCGTGCAAGAATACGAAAAATTCAATACAGTATTAGCGATAGTTTTTTGCAAATATCTCGAAAACTAAAAGCGACCCTCTATATTGGAAAAGGAAAAAGTTGTTCAAAATGTCGAAATCTATAACATATTTAAATTTCATCAAAATCGGAGGACGCAGACCTGTTCGCAATAATTACCAATGAATAAATCCTTGCATTAATAAGCTTGAAAATCCAATACCAAAGAGGATTTAAAAGTTTAAGTACTATAAAATTTTAGAAACGGTTCTCTTATCTAGATAATCTTTCGTTTTTGGCATTAAAAAAGTCGAGATAACAGCATTAAAAAAGCTTTAATAATGTTCCGAAAGATCTTGTAATTTAAGAAGTTTCATAATCCATAAGCTTAACACGTTATTTTATTTTATTCCGCCTTTAGAAACATGTATAATTAAAGAGAAATACCACGGGGAAAATATTTATTATTATGAACGCAAACTGGGATAAATTCTGTTTCAACGTTATGGTCAATTCAACTAGGCAGACAACTTCAGCGGGTTATGTTTCTTCATTACGAACCCGATTAAAAATGTATTCTTAAAATTACGTGGTCCACCGCTTTTTGCGAGGAGAGGTCTTACAACGTGCGGAAACGTTGACGAAGATGGGATGAAGCGTTCCAACACTCGAGGATTATCTTAATACTCTCCCTGCTCATCTCTGTCTGGCTTAAGTCTATTCCGGTGGCACTTTCTCTTGTTCTCTAGAGGGTAGACACTTTCATTGGGTTCGTATCCTCTGACAGACGATTACCCTTGCTCGAGGGGACAAGTAACGCCAGGCTCGATAGATTTAACATTGTTTTGTTACGGATAAGGATGTCGAAAGAAATCGATTTTCTGACTCAATTGCGAGACATCCTCGGAAGTGTCAAGACTGTCCAGAGGATGTTCGACTAGGGAGAACATGTAAGGGATGGTTCTCCGTGGCAATATAAGACGAAAATAAAGAACGGAAAAATTCCGATCTCGGCTTCGTTTTTCAGTTGTTAACGATTTGAAATATCCCCGAAATGCGGCAATCCGACCAGCAGAGGTGCACGTAAGCACTCGTGAAACGTGCACCACTGTCGGTCGGGTTGCAGCATTTCAGGCGGATCTTTAACACTAACAAGGGAACATATTCAGATGCGAAAATCGGATTTTGATGAAACTTTGGGTGTTTATAGTTATTTGAAAAGTATTTGACACGTATTTCTTTTATCGGCAACCATTCACTTTGAAGGGGTGAAAACAGCCCTCAAAGTTGGGGGTCAAAACCATACTTTTTGAGATATCTCGGAAACCAAGCGTCGAAAAAATTTGAATTTTTTTTAAATTGTGTGTTTTTCAAAGGGCAATGTAGTCGCGCAAGAAAATTTTAACAAAAGTTTTTTGTTTAAACAATATATTAAAAATTTGATTTGCCAAGTTTGAATAACTTAGCCCTCCATGTAACTCTTTAAAAATCAAATAGCATTCTTTTAAACTAATTTTTGCAAACACTGTTTTCAGTATTGCAAGAGGTAGTATTTCTAAGTTAACGAACTTGGCCGTGTTTTGTTTGATCTCACAACTTTTTACGGCCATAGGAACTTGGCTCCTGTCTACAGGATATTTTTGATGGGTAAAAATTGCACAGAACTAAATAAACAGAGCCTTGTCATTTTTGTAAGGTAGAACATTTTAATCGCTTTTAGTGCTCGGTAGGTTTAGTGATAATAGTTAGCGATTTTTTAATTGTTCATTTTCATCTTGCCATGGAGAACCACCCCTCAAATTTTCTCCCTCGTCTAACACCCTGTATAGAAAAGTGCGAACCTTTCTGGAAATTTTCTTTTATTTATCCGCGACATCAGCTTGCAAAATCTCGGTTCGCGCGCAGCAATGGCGTATCACTGCGCGTCGGACGATTTCAGGTCGGCAATATTAAAGGAATATTAATGTCGGTTAATTAATCCAGCTTTTTCCTGAACCGAGCCGAATCGACGGTGCTTTTTAACGGTCGGCGAAATCCTCTCGGAGGGTGGCTAGTCTCTAAAGGCGGGGATGAAGATAATAAAGAGGTCGCCGCCGCCGCCGCGCAGCGCCGCGCCGTGAGAAATTAGCCTTCTTCCCGGCGATTTCTCCGCCCGTGTTCGCCTAAACGTGGCGTTGACCTCCGGAGGAGAGAGTGCGTCGCTGGCGTGGAGACTTGGTAAACCGTTTGGTTAGTTAGCCGGACGGTAATCGTGTGGAAAAGCAAAAGATCCAGGTGAAAAATCATCCGCAGGAAATGTCGCAGCAGAGATTTGTCTGCGCTCGAATCTCCACGTGACCTTCCGGTTTTGCATGGTCGCGCGTTTTCGCGAAAGAACTTGCTGGCTGCGCCGTACATCGAATGGACGAGTTTAGGAGAGAATATTTAAACTTTCATAATGTATTGGGTTGTGTAATTAATTGCCGCGTTTTTTTGTATTCAATTTTTGTCTCGCGATTTTGTGATTTGTTAGGTATTTGTATTAGGGTTTTCTTGCTCTGCAAACTTATCTGCTTCAATTTTTCGAATTAATTAATTTTAATCATTTCTCAGGCTTTTTCAATGGAAGTTCCAGGAGGCAGAAAAATTCATTTTCGACATCCCACTCAAATTGTGTGGCACCCTAGCTCCAAGCTTTCGAGTAAAGCCCATGGAGTGAAGATGGTTAGCGATGGTCAATCACTTTCTTATTTATTACACAACCCAATATTTAATTTCGTTTGTAACCAATATTCAACCATTTCGATCCAGAGTTGCAATTGTTAGCTATTTATATCCAGTCCAAGAAGAAAATGTGTATGCAAATGTCGAAAGCGATTCTAATTGGTACTAATTGATAAAGAAATGTCCTTTTAACTAATTAACGAAATCGATCGCACTAATTAGCACAAAAAATTGAGAGAATCAAATTATTGATACGGATCATGACCACCTGTGACGGTGACCGTGGTCATTATGCAGTGCAAGTAACAGGGTGAAAAGCAGCATGGTAAAAAGTCGGCGCACGGACGTAGCCGCTCGATCAATCGGGAAAAAACATGGCTGGCATTTATCGTTAACGACGCAACGGTGCCGGTGTGCATTCGTAATTCCACGTGTGAAAAATGGTAAAACTCAAAACGTAATTTTGTAACAATAATATTGTCCACCATTGCCAGCTAACGTACTCCTTCGTGGTGGATTGTTTGCCGGTCGACGACCCCGCGGTTCTCTAAACTCTATCGGAAGTAGAATTAATTTCTCGGAGTAAATGATCCCAGTCGAGAGACGAGAATATTCTATTTACTTCCATGAGCGACACTAAGCGGGAGACAATGCCGGCACACTATGACGGCGTTTTAACCCGGGCTTAACGGGGTTTAATCCTGACTCCCTTTAGCCCTGGGCCCTGAAAATGCTTGGCACAGGTAGCTAAGTCGATCCACTGTTCCAATTCATTCGCACGTGGCCATTAAACCACCCCCACCGCTCGCCCCGATACTCCTCCGAGGGGGGGTACCAATGCAACGGGGGCGGAAGCCTTTCTACGTAAAATCCACCTCCTTTCTCCGCGAGATAGATTAAATGTACCTATTACTGCGGGGGTGTACGTTTCACTGCGGAATTCTACCACGTTTTTATTAACTCGCTTTCTTGTTTGTTTATTTGTTCGGTGGTAAATTTTGCAATTGAGTTTAAACTGACTTCCCGATGAGCTACAGGCTTGAAATTTTAAACTTAGCTCAGATCTGGATGACAATGCATTATTAAAAACAAAAAATTGTTTAAAAAGTCTATTTTCCCAATGAGACCAAGATTCGTAAAAATAAATATTTTGCCATGAATAATATTCAAGAGACTCGACAGAATGTATTTAATTATTAGACTGCGGGATTTTTTTGTAATTTTTAATTATTTTGTAGACGAATTTGAAGAAAGTGGAATAAAATGTTATCTTATTTCCAGTGTCAGCAGCCTTTGCAGATCTACATAAACTAAAAATTGTACTAAATTCTGTCGAATCTCATATTCCATCCTTTCCTGAAAATTCTCAGATGCCATAAATGCATCAAGATCCGCAGTCTATTAATTGTTAATGTGATATTATACTACAGTGTTAAAATGAATAAAAGATTTATTCGTTTAAATGTAATAAATAGACATTTAAAATTTTATGCATGACAAAGATGAGTAGGTGTAATCCAAAACAGGAAATAGATTAAAAGAGTTTAACAATGCCGATAATAATCATCAATGAGGAAAATCAATTTTTACTTAGATCGTATAGCTTGCAATTGACGTATAAAAATTTTATTTTGCATGAAGATCGGCAGTATAGTAATACATAAAAAATGTATTCGTTAGTGTACACAGAATTAGTTTAAATTAATACCTAGATACGTAGTTTGTTTCCGTATGCTCTCATATTAGGTGAAGTAAAAAGTTCTGAGCGTTTTTCGCTTTATTTATGAAGCGAATATAAAGCAATCGAAAATATTTCGAATTTCAATCCGCAGTAATGGGTAGGCAGTAATTGGTACATGGCTCTTTTTCGTCCGCAGTAATACGTACAAAATATTATCGATTTTATTTTTTAATATTTCCATCTAGTGTTGTATTCGGTTTTGAGGGCTACCAATCATTATTTCATGACAAATTAGGAATAATATTAAAATAAAGTACGATCAAAGCATGATACCGCAGTAATCGGTACAGTTATAATGAATGCTAAATTATTATAAATTATTTTATATTATATGAGGTGAAGTAAAAAGTTCTGAGCGTTTTTCGCTTTATTTATAAAGTGAAAAACGCTCGGAACTGTTTACTTCACCTAATATTATAATTATAAATGGGAAATTTATTCCCAAAATTAAAAAACACGCGCACACATGGTTAAATTGATTCCGGGCCGGACCAATAGCTCGTTGCACTGTCCGATTGTGTTCAACTGCAAAGGGTCAAATCAAGCAAACATAACACGTGTTCCATGCACATTGTGTTACGAGCGGGCAATCAGAGGAATATAATAACGTGCGTACAATTATCGATGGGGAACACTATCAATAACGGAACAATTATCTGTGCGATGATTCCGTTACAGAGAACCATATTCCGTTCCATGGAAACTGCACCGAACAAATCCTACCAGAACTTGTATTTCACGTTTTCACTATTCAATCTAGCTTCAACATTGCCAGCCGCGCGCACCGTAACGGAATTTTCATTTTCACGATCCGTTTGAAGCATAGCCGAGGTCCACCCTTGTGACCGATGAAGTTCGCATTTTCTGTGTTCGGTATCGCGGCGCTTTTTGCGGCAATCTTGAATTTCGATTCAGAGATTCCTGCGGTCGCGTCGGTTTGGCAGCGTTTCAAATTATGTGCAGTTCTATTGACGGACCGCTGTGCTTTGAGCGCTTCGAAATACCGTGTCATAGATTTACTGAAATGGTCTTCAGCTAATATACAGGGTGAGTCGACCAACGATTTGCTCCTCTCATATAGTATATTTGTTGTTTTTAAAGATACGTCAAATCTCTTCAAGACAAAGTTTAATGATCCAATGAAGACCTCGCACGATGTCGAAAATATATAATATGTCTTTATGTTTTTGCATTTTTAGAGACCTTAAAAGGTGACCTTAAATTTTTTAGAGATACATCAAATCTCTTCAAAACAAAAATATTTGTCTTCATGTTATTGTATTTTTTAGAGATCTCAAGGTCACCTCCAAACTTTTTAACGGTACGTCAAATCTCTTCAGGTCAAAGTTGAATCGTCCAATAAAGAGCTCACACGAAGTCAAACATATTTGTTTTTAATAAAGAAGGGATTGATATTGATCGTACGATCCTTAACTAGAAACATAGTAGTATCTTTCTCGGCGCTGCGGTTCGATCAGTTTTCTACATTAAATTATAACATTATACATACATACATAAATTATATTTGTTTTTATGTTGTTGTATTTTTAGAGATCTCAAGGTCACCTGCAAACTTTTTAACGGTACGTCAAATCTCTTCAGGTCAAAGTTGAATCGTCCAATAAAGACCTCACACGAAGTCAAACATATTTGTTTTTAATAAAGAAGGTATTGATATTGATCGTACGATCCTTAACTAGAAACATAGTAGTATCTTTCTCGGCGCTACGGTTCGATCAGTTTTCTACATTAAATTATAGCATTATACATACATACATAAATTATATTTGTTTTTATGTTGTTGTATTTTTAGAGATCTCAAGGTCACCTGCAAATTTTTAATGATACGTCAAATCTCTTCAGGTCAAAGTTGAATCGTCCAATAAAGAGCTTCACGCGATGTCAAAAATATTTGTTATTATGTTATTCTTTTCTTAGAGATCTCAAGGTTAACATCACTTTTGTAAACATACGTCAAATGTCTTAACAAAGTAGAATGGTCCAAAGTGACTCACACGATGCCATAGGGAGAGAGAGAGAGGGAGAGCGAGACGCCGCGGGGGTTGGAGCCCCCTAGTTTGTTTATATATTTTTAAGAGATCTGAAGGTCACATTCATTTTTTAAAACGGAACGACCCCTGTTTGAACACCTACGATGATAATCCTTTCCGTAAGGAATTCGGTGATTATTCAAGGTCATTCAAGGTCATCGACAGAGGAATGTGTCCGATAAGTACCCGTTTCCAGTAGAGTCTAAGCTTCAAGAGCTCACAGCTCGGGTGGTTATCGAGCGCGGATACAGTATTCGCCACAAAGAGCAAGCCCGCGGGGGTACATCGGCATTTTTCCGCTAATACCGTCGCGTTGTCGTGCGTCGCGCAACCGGCCGCATATACATTCTGATTACAGGCCGGCTTTCAGCGGCCCTAATTACGGTCCGCGTAATTCGAACCTCCCATTCACCTAAATAGCCATTGTTCGCGCGTTAAAGCGTACGGTAGCGAGGACAGGGGTGGGAAACTGATTACCGATATTCGCCCGCAGGAAGGGGACAGGCGTTAGGGTGGTCCTTATTTCTCCACTTTCGATTACACCCTTAAATTTCGAGACTTGGTCGGGCAACGATGTGCACCAAACTTGGTAACAATTGGACGAAACAATTTAGTGTCTTTTTGAACTCTCGGAGTCCTGCAAGGTCTTGGCTTAGGTCAGGGTCATTTCTGACCCACGCCGATATATTCCACTAATCCATATTGACAGACGCTGGGTCACGGATGACCCGATCATTTTATTTCGATACTTTGGAAATATTGTTAACCATTTTCTACGAAAATTGTGCACACACTGAGATAGAAAAAAGTAGTTACTTCAATAACACGCGTGTTATTGTAATTTTTTACTTCGATGAATATCAATGTATTCTTTTCAATAGTATGAAATTTAGAAATGTTTGAAAATATTATTTGATTCAATACCGTATATTATTATTCGTAATATTTCTTTTTTTCCTTCAATCAGATATGTTGTTAACAAAATTTGAGAAATATGTATTGATTTATACTGGAATTGGTTTCAGGCCATATCTTATTTTTTTGAAAACATTGATGGTCAAGCTATTGGCTTATATGATTGGCGGAAATGAGTTTTGCTATTGAAATTCAATAGTATTAAGTATTAAAATAAGTTCATATGATATTGGCACTATTCAATAGTACGTCTTATGGAACCAACATATATTTTTCTTGTGTTTCGACAGGATTTTTTTCTCAGTGCACATTATTTTCACACCAAATCTCACAATGTTGGGGGTAGGGAAAAAATCTGAAAAATACTTTTCAAACCTATTGCTGAGGACCACTCTTCACGTTCGGGGATTCTTGTTCGAGCGTGTCGCGAATTTCAGCACAGTCCGCAGCTCTAAACTCAAAGAGGCGTGCGGTATCGTTCGCCGGCGGAATCGCGAAAACCCGGACGAACCGTGAAACCGGAAATAGCCGTGGGAGAGCGCGGGCTAAATGCCGCGCGAATACGATCGCGTCACACTGCGCGGTTCCTCCCCGTATGTCCTGTTTCGTCCTGTCCCGTTCTGTCCCAGATCGGCGCGATTGAAAATCGGGCTTTCGATTTCGAACGCGCGAACGACCGGACTGTTGCTCGTTCCATTGCGCTCGCACTGATTCCGATAGGATAACAAGCAGATTAATTATGAGTGTGTGTATTGCAGCCGCAGGACTGAATCGGCCGACGAAAATTACTGGACGCTTCAGATTTCAACTGACCGCCATCGATTCCATTATTCGTCTGCGGAAATTCGAGATTTTCAACGGCTCGTTTTCCAAAATCGAATTTTCGAGTTGTTTCGTCACTGTGACCCGCCTACCCTTTTATCAGGTTGTCCCAAAAGTTTCTTCTGAATTGTATTCTTTTAACATTGCTAAATAAATATTAGGTTGTCCCAAAAGTTGCTTTTCGATTCATGCACATAATGCAAATTCATGTTAGGAAGTACTAAAACATCAACATTAAGATTATCGCATTGTTTGTATTTATTTAGCAACATTAAATGAACACATTCCGGAAGGAACTTTTGGGACGACCTAATACATTCTGTAAAATATTTTCATGAAACCTATGCGAGACGTAGTTCCGCGGGGAAATATTTGACGCGTCACTTTTCTTATCGGCAGCCAATCGCAATTAACACAAGTGATGTTTTAGTTTCCAAAAATTATGAGACTCTGTTTATTTAGATGTTCTGCAAATTTTTACAAGAATATGTGATTGGATAAAGAAGAGTTAGATATCGATCGTCAATCCTTAATTTTGGAGTAATAGTAAGATTTTTCTCGGCGCTATGGTTCGATCAGTTTTCTACATTAAATGTTTCTACATTAACGTTATTGGAACGAAAAGAAAGGTGGTGTGTTTCGTCCTAAACCCGCTAGAGGACTCATCAGTAAGGCTATCTAGCGGGCCTTGCCTTATACACGGGGGTCAGAAGACTTAAATGAGGAAAGTTATTCTCAGTAAATTCTCTATAGATGCGAACGCATCGGGGGGATTTCTTCGCATCTTTCGATCGTGGTCCTACTTTTTTCGAGCTTCAATGCTTCAAAGGCCGAGCCGAACGTAGAGAAGGACAGCGCGTGTAAAGCGAGACCACGCGCGGGCCTTTGAACTGTGCCGGCGACTGCGACTCTCCGCGTCTCTTTCTTTTCTATACGCTGTCCTTCCTTGCGCCCGAAACTTTTATCGTCAATTAAACCACTAAATTCTGTTTAAATTATATCGTGTTTGGTATCATTTTAATCAGAAAAATGCCAGAAATAAGGTAGTGAAAGTCTCATAATAGAATCATGGAAAATGAAGAAGATAGACTGTTGGCGTAACGTTATGATGACTCACGGGCGTTTGAACTGTGCCGACGACTGCGACTCTCCGCGTCGCGTTAGTAGTGGTTCACACCGATATACCGAGCCGAGATCAGTGTATTCAGTTGGAGGGGATATTTTTTTCGCATTTATCGTGAAAAGATTTTCGCGTCTATCGAAAATTTACTGTTTTATACTAATAGATGATATTTTTTTAGTAACTTGCGAGAAACGTTTTGACATTTTATCCATCTTGTGGGCGAGGTCGAAAGTTATTTTTCGACCATTTTGCCATCTTTGAGACGTCGTCGAAAACCAAATTATCTCGGATTCTGTAAATTTTTTCGCCATGGTTTGTTAAAGAAGAGTTAGATATCGATCGTCAATCCTTAATTTTGGAGTAATAGCAATATTTTTCTCGGCGCTATATATGATTGGATACAGAATTTTATCGAATCAATTTCCACACAACCTCATAATTTTTTTTCTATTAACTAAATCTAATTGTAATCGAGATATTCAAGGTGGTCAAGTTAGCCGGGACACCCTATATAAGGCGATCGGTAGGTGTTGCGAAAACCGAAAAGCAAGCGATTCCACATGTGGAAAATAAATTGATTTAAAAGAACCATGATGTTCAGAGATATTTTCAGCAGTTTAATAAATGGAACGGTTCGGGCAGAATTTTTTTATGACAACGTCGGATATTTTGGAGAAGGATTCACTGGACTCCCTTGGTAAATAGAACGCAGAAAATTAACGCGGGAAAAGCATGGAACATTGTCTTAAGCGGGCGGCGTGCTGCGAGGGATTAAATTTATACGTCCCCGGTTGGCTCTGTTGTGAAACGTATTTTCATTACGTAACTCGCATTTCCGCCCCGCGCTGAAAAACTACCGGTTTTCAAGGATGGCCTGTCTAATCCTGCTCCACCGGAGGGAAAACATACGAAAGGTTTTTCGTTTCCTGTTGCCGCGTTGGAGCGCTTCTTGTCGAGCTGCGAGTAATAATTCTTCCATCAGATTTCCAACCGGTGCTTTTTAACTGAAAGGATTGTCCTCGGAAAAAAAAGCTACTGAATCCAATGGAACACCGTTAATTGCTGCACACCACTCGCATGATTGGCTGTGCGTTAAAGAAGAAATCATTTTGAATAGGGCAAACGAAATTAATGCAACAGCGGCGGAATAAAACAGAGTGGATAAATGGCGAAACCAATTAAGCATGCAGCGCCGATGCACAAAATTTTCCATGCCGAATGCGGAACACGATTTTCTCGAGCATTAACAACTTGTGAAATTGTTCAATACCCCCCGTGCGAATATAAATCTCTGCCGTTTTCGAAATTATACTTTTGTGTAATTGGTCCGGCGTCTGATCGAAACAATAATTCAGTGGAACCTTCAGTGGAATTTATCGTATCAATGACAAATGTCATTGGCGAGTCCTTGTGAAAGTCACATTAGATTTTTCAAATGCAAATCTATAATTTTTATCGCACGTTCTTGTAGCTAATATCGAGACATTTTGAACATTTTCATTAGTATCTTGTGCAAAACGACGTTTTATAGCATTCACAGTGTGAATTTACATTTTTCATTCTTTTATACGTTTCGACCTTGAATGACCTTGCATGACTATATCGTTGAAATTGTCTCGCGAAGGGCTGCGAACGTCGGAGTTCAGAAATATGTGGTTCCATTAAGAAAACTAGGTTGACCTTGAAATCTCTTAAGCACTACCACCCGAATAAAAGGTTATGTACACCACATATGTGGCTCATAGAAACCATACAACTTTTGTCTGGAACATTTCTTCCCATCTCAAAAAATTATTTAAGTAAAAATATATTTTTAAAAAACACCACGTTTTTAAAACGGACTGAAAAGTATTAAATAATCTAAATAAAAATAAATATTTAAAAAACATCATGTTTAAAAAACGGACTAAAAAGTATAAAATAATTTTTCCCCACATACAGATTCCTAACCCCGTACAGATAGTCCTGAAAATTTAAAAGGAAAAACGTGGGGCGCAAGATAATCGTAAGGAATGTAGAGAGTAGCTGCCGCTGAGAAAACTCGCACAACAGTTCATATCATTTGCAGTGCAATACGCCCCACGTTTTTCGTTTTGAATCTTACAAGTATTTTCATAGCTATTCAAAATTTACGATCACGAATTTTCAGGACTATCTGTATGGGGTTAGAAACCTGTATGGGGCTAGGAAAAATTATTTTATACTTTTCAGTCCGTTTTGTAAACATGTGATATTTTTTTAAATTTTTATTTTTATTAAAATTATTTAATACTTCTTACTCCGTTTTAAAAAGGTGGTATTTTTTAAAAATTAATTTTTTATTTAAATAATTATTTTCTGCTTTTTAGACTTTTGTGTGTGAAACTTTTCAATCGATTTTAAACATTTTGATGAGATTATAATAGAGACATGTAGTAAATTTCAGACGGTATTGCGACCGCGTCATATAGAATCTCGGTGAAACTGTTCTTTTGATTAGTAAACAAACATTATAGTATAATAATACGTAGTAACTTTGTAAACACTTCCCTTTGAAACATTAAACATTAAACATTTCCCCAAAATCCCCTTTGAGTGGGGATGAGTGAGAGTGAGAACTCGCAGTGGAGTAGGGAGCGCTGTCGCGCGGAGTGGGGATCGCCGAACGCGATCACGTACTATCCAGGGTCGCGCGGGGAGGTGTAACGGTTAAATTTAATAGTTTATATCTCCTAAACGCATAGACTCCAAAAGAATTTTTTTAAAAATATATATTGTCATCCAGTTCTGAGCTACGTTTAAAATTTCAAGTCTAGCTAATCGGGAAGTTAGTTTAAAATCAATTGCAAGATTTGTACCGAACAGACAGACAGACAAGAAAGCGAGCTAATAAAAACGTGGTAAAATATCGAAGTTATTCAGGGGTGGCTTGTCTCAGGTGACGCGCCCTGTTATTTTGTACAAGTGGTTGATTTATGAACTTCCAGAATTTTCGTGCTTTGTCCTTCGGGTAATCCAAGAGTCCCGGTCACGTTGCGGGTCTACCGTGGCGCATTAAATTACCTGTTAATGCATACCATAGGTTATTGATTACACTGTCAATGGGTTTGACGAGGTTGTCGCGGGACCGATTCGAGCACGGCCGCGACCCTGCGAGAGCTTGTCCCCAAGGATGCTCGGGGAGGTAAGAGGCCAATAATGGCATTAGTAACAGTGTCGATAATCGACATTGCGCACTAACGAGGATGCTGTTCGGTGAATTAATGCCGTCAGTTAACTATGGCAGCGATAATTTCGAACTTCGTATTAAGCAGCTGTGTCACGTGCCGGTTCCGGAACCGGTCCGGAGCTTCTGAAAATTGACGTGTGCCAAAACTCGAAAACGTCCAGTCGAATCACGAAATTTCCGAGATCCCGTCTCTCGAACACCTCTAGAACAGCCGGGGATGAGCGGCAATACCGCGGGAGGACTGATTAGCACTGACAGCCCCTTATCTCGGTTAGTAATCGTCCTCCGGCGACCACCGCTCCTTGTAATCCTTGGGCGAAGGCGTCTTAAAGCTGGATATTAGTCCAGAAACAACGGGCCGAGAGGTCCTCAGAATTTTTTTTGTTACAAATCTTTGTTTAACCGGCCTCCCACTCTTGTCCCGACCGGTTTCCAAGAAAGAGAGAGAGAGAGAGAGAGAGAGAGAGAGAGAGCTGGTAAAAAGACGTCGGACATGCTTTCTTGGAACTTTCAAAGCAGATTGGATGTTCTTCATTGTTCCCATTCCGGTCAGGATGAGTCCTGGATCCCTCGCCGACGAGTTTCAAAGTGTAGCGTCACGCGCGAGACCGCCGCGCCGCGCCGCTTCGGCTGCTTTTAATACGCTCGACGAGCTGCCGGCGTCTTTTGTTTTGCTACGACCACGCTAACGACCTCGGAGTTTTGCGCATTTATTGTATTTCTACAGGATTTACCTGCGAATTTTAAACCTTACACGCTCCTCCATATTTGGAAGATTTGTCCATTTCATTTCTTGAAGTGCAAACTTCTTTAGGCGCACCGAATGTGTTTGATCCGTCACGCTCCGAGGTGAAACGCTATTCGGGTGAACTCGGGGGAGCCGAGTTTAGCCGAGCGAGAAACAGGCAGGTTTGTTTGGGGTAATTTTCTTAGTGGAATGGAGCAGGGGACCCCAAAAGTTTTTAACCGACTTCGAAAAAGGAGGAGGTTACTCAATTCGATCTGTATGTGCCCTTTTTCGCTTTTTTTTCTATGTATGTTCACCGATTACGCCGAGATGGATGGACCAATCGGAACGAAACCTTTTGCATCTTGTAGAGTATGTTCCCGGGATGGTACCGTGCAAGAAAAATTTTACATTTCTTTATTAATTACGATTTTATTTGCGAAAAAAACTTTTAAAAAAAATTAAACTTAAAAAAAACGCATTAAAAAGTATAAAATAATTTCCATTTAATATATGTGAATACACACCAACATAAATACAATACAATCTTTTCGGAAAATCTTTTTGCGCAATCTTTGCGCAAAATTGCAAATTTTCGACGCTGGAAATTACGAAAATCCTTAAATTGTTCTAGATACTAATATATTTATATTTAAATAACATATATTTGTGCGCCGCCTCCGAAAAGATTGTATTGTATTCAAGTTCGTGTGTATTCACATATATTAAATGGAAATTATATTATACTTTTTAGTGCGTTTTTTTTAAGTCGGTTTAATTTTTTTAAGTTTTTTTTTCGCAAATAAAATCGTAATTGATAAAGAAATGTAAAAATTTTTTTGCACGGGACCATTCCGGGAACATACTCTACAGGATGCAAAAGGTGAACATACATAGAAACAAAAAAAAGCGAAAAAAAGGCACATACAGATCGAATTGAGTAACCTCCTCCTTTTTCGAAGTCGGTTAAAAACTATTTATTTCGGAGTTTAGCAATCAGGAGCACATTGTCTCTTTCTTAGATGATAATAATATTGAAGATGATATTCATGTTGATAAATGCTAGTAATATTCGTAAACAGTGGGAACGGACTAATGGATGATTGGGACCAGGTCTATTAGCACAACTAATTCCTGTTCATGATCATGAAATTAAACGTACAACAGTCTTCAATGGGAACTGGTAGCTTTCGTTCCGGAGACAATGAGCACGAAAACCAGTCGCCTACTTAGAATCCAGAGTGGTCGAGATCCACGCGAACACTTGAAACACAGAGTTAATCTCATTACATCCGAGAACAATATTTGCACATTACACGAACTAAAAGCGATACAGGCCCGCAGTTGCCTGTAGAGTTTCAATAAACAGGACACTCCAGACGATTAAAATTTTCTGCGTTCCGTAGTTTAATAAACACAGAGCAGAGTCTAAGCAGAAAATTGAACCGCGCCGAACGGAAGTACGCGTTACCAAAGTTCTCGAGTGGCAGCTATTAACAATGGAACAGAAATAACTGCGAAAACCAATAATTGATGAAAAGTTTGCGAGGTCGAGGCATCGAAAGAGCGAATTTGTCGATCACTGAAGTCCTAATAGTGGAATGGGTTACGTTCGTCGTTTGTATGGTTCGGGAGCCAATCAGTGGTAGACCCTCAGAAAAGTTGGGCATTAATCGATTAAAATTTTAATCAATATTGATTGATTAATGTGTACGATTAAGAAAGATAATCATTGAAAAATCGACGATTGATTCAATCGATTGATGAAGTTAATCGTCAATCGTTGACTAAAAAACAAATACGATTAATAAGCAATTAACGACTAAACTAGGAGGTTAATTGTTAATCGCGATTAACGATTGAAGTAGAAATTTATTCGTCAATCGTTGATTAAATTTTCTCAGTATGAGAACTGAGATAATTAAGTCTTCGGGGTGAGTTGTTAGGGTGATCAGAGAATTTATATTAACAATTTTTAGAACTACAACAATTTCTATGTGTCATATCTTGTGGAAAACATACGTATACGGATCACGTCAAATTTTAACCACATCGTAATCTTCAAGTAAAATCTACTGTGTGCTCAAAATGTTAAGAGATATTGGTTTTCTCACATAGCCATAACAATAACGTCAATCTCTATATACCAGACTTTGTTTTGAATGCAACGTCGAAACGCAGGAAATTTCACGAACGTATGTGGATGAAATATTTAGTTTATAAAATAGGTAACAGAGTTAAAAAACACAGTGGCCCGAGAGCCAGCTTTGCAAGTCAGAATATTTGCAAAATCGATTCCTGAAACAATCTACACTAAAAAAAAGACAATCTCACTAAATAAGTCTCCATACATCCTTCAAAACAGAATAACTTTTTTATAATTATACCAAATGACCTGATGTTTTGTAATCAATTAGAAGCATTGGTTTACTGAATGATTTGCAAAAAATATTTTCTAAAAATTACAATTTACAAGGTTGCATGCAAAAATAGAAAAGGCACTTTTTGAAACTTTTTTATTTGGGCCCTTAATAAAAATTTAAAATATATCGTAGTTACACAGTTGCTGAAAATTTTATCGAAATCGATTGACATACACACGAACTTGCAAGCGGTTAACAATTATGAAAATACGACTTTTGATCAGTTTCTGCTTAAATTCACAGAATCCGTACATCTTTCGATGCGTGTCGTTTTTTCTTGCGTCAACCGATTTCTATGAAATTTTCAACATGTGTATAAAACTAACATAGATCTACAAAACATATATTTTTAATTTTCATTAGGGACCCAAATAAAAAAGTTTTAAAAAATGCTTATTTTATTTTTCCATGTAACCTGATCAATTGTAATTTTTGGAAAAACTTTTTTGCATATCATCTAGTAAACCAATGCTTCTAATTGCTTACAAATAATCAGATCGTTTTGTACAATTATAAAGAAGTTATTCTGTTTTAGAGGGTGTACGCAGACTTATTTTACTGAGTGTAATTCATTATGACCAAAAATGCTGTTTTCTTTTCAGTCAACAATTTTGTATAATTCGCAATTTGTTGACAAGTTTTCGCCACGTCTCGAAGAGTGACAACTTCACAAACGAAAAGTAGCGCAAAATTTAAAATGGCACCTGAGTCATTTTACTGAGTGTAATTCATTATGACCAAAAATGCTGTTTTCTTTTCAGTCAACAATTTTGTATAATTCGCAATTTGTTGACAAGTTTTCGCCACGTCTCGAAGAGTGACAACTTCAGAAACGAAAAGTAGCACAAAATTTAAAATGTCACCTCCTAATGGAAAACCCTTTATTTCGTGGTGGAGCCAGAAATTAAAAGTGTTTAAAAACGTGAATATATAAAATATTTTCAATTTATTTTCTGTATATAGTGAATGAATAATGCAGTTTCGTGCAAATAATGTAAACAATTTCGCATGAAAATGCAGTTGGAGGAAGGTTCAGTGTTCCGCATCCTCGGCGGCCACTTTCACGGTCGAGCACTGTCTGGCTTGACACGACGTCTTCCCCTTTAAACCGTATCAACAAGGCTTACCGCAGATAGAATCAGACGGCAGTCGATGGCAGGGACTATCACGCGGTGCTCGGCGCCGTCATCTATTTCGGTGGTAGTTTCCGGCAGTCGCGATGGCATTTCCGTCTCAAAGTACACGCCACGAGAAACCGCAGGCCTACCGTATGAGGCGGCAGACAGGATTGTTCGCATACCGGAACTGACGTGCCATATATGATCCCTCGAGTCATCCACGTGGATCGTTGATCGTTGAATTCACACGTCGGAGAGTGCGCGCTGTACTTGTTACACGCGATTGTCTCGTCTACGATCAAAATAAGTGCGACGCCGTTGGCGATAAAACTCTGGTACTATTATTTTCAAGAAATTTTAAACACTTATTGAAAAAAAAAAAAATAATTTATGGAATTGCAGCAATATAAAAAGGCGGTTTTGCTTTCTATATATTTTTTGTTATATATCTTTTATTTTTTAAAAATGTGATATCTCGCTTGGTGTAAAATAGAGTTCATGGCAGAGTCCGAAATAACCAGTTATATTTTATTTTGAACAATTATTTCAAAATTATACATATATTTTTCGTTTCAGGAAACATTTGTGCTCATAGAAGTTTAATAAGAAACGTCACTCTTAGGTATTTTTAAAAATGTATTCTCGTGTGCAGGAGATATTTTAGAATTTTTATTCTTATTAAAAAAGGCTTCAATTCACATACAAAGATACAACCTCGTTCCTGATCATATCAATCTAGTAATTTTTAAAAATTATTTAAAAATGAGAAATATATGTTTCGTGTAAGGAAATATTGGGGCCCATAGAATTTTAATAAGAAACGTTGCTTT
>CM052295.1:6774394-6797326 GCA_028455765.1 Lasioglossum oenotherae | reverse complement strand
GAAAAATATTTCTCCCATAGTTTAGAAAATTTTCTAAAAACGAGACTCCTTAACTTTATCCCTATACATATAATCAAAAATAAATTAAATGAAAATCCTTTTCTATTTCCAAAGAAGATTTCACATATTCTAGTATTTTTATTCAGCCAAAGGAAAGTATTTCCCATATTTTAGAAAACTTGTTACATTGACAAATTACATTGACATCACATTACGTTGACAAATTTTTATGAAAAACCGGAGAATGGGAGTAATTTCTAATGAGTAATGTTTGCTTGTGCTCGATCGCGGCTCAGAATTTATGTAAAAACTAGGTCCCTGTATGCGCCAGCACTATATCAATATTATTTAAATTCCGCTCAATGTACAGAAAATTTTCGCACAGCGGAACGCGGTTCCAGACATTCAATAAATCTCTATCCCATTCATTGCACCGGTACACGCGTCCCCACAAAACAACTCGGCAGATTTACTCTCGGGCGCGAATATTTACAAAAGCCCGAGTTTCGAGAATGGGATCAGCCCTCTTTTTTAATTCAATCTCCGGCAGACTACTCCAGCCTCATTCCCACACGATCGAACGAAATTAACGTTGCCGCCGCGGCGGCCCCCCTTTTATTTTAACCAACGATCTACATATAATACATTTCGGTATAACAAAACGGTGCTCGCCCGATGAAATCCTTTAAAGGCTCGAATCTACGCAGCCGAGGCCCGTGAAATAAAACGCGGCGGAGCGATCCGTCGTGAAACCAATTCCAACCCCGGCTATAAAGGATCAATTATTCAACGCGGGTACGCTTACAGGGAGCACACCGAAGTGACAACAGCCGATTTCCCTACGACTTTCCTCGAAAGAAATTCTCACTTCGAACACATTCACCGATCTCATTAACCCATTTCCGTACGATTGCTTTACAGTAGTACGTGAATATTTTCTTAATTACGATCGCCCAAAAATAGTTACGAAGCCATTAAGGATGTTCTGGAGGTATATAAAAACGCAAGAAAATTTTTGAAAATTTGACAATATATAATCCTTACTAAATTAATGCAATTACCAAAGTTTGGGTTCGATTCACTGCGCACCGTTTAAGAATTATAGGAACTTAGAGTTTGCACATTTTAACACGTCTTCTTATGGAGAATTCATAAAATTCCACTTCAAATCCTATTTAAACCTTGAAAAAACGCAACTAGAAACTCCAGTTTGTTTTTATATGTAGTAAAAATTATGTAATTAATTATGTTCAAAATTTATAAGGATTCACTAAACAGTTACAGAGCAAAAAAATGATAAACTGTTACAAAACGTTAAATTTATCGTGTTGTCTCTCACTAGCATGGAAACGCGACAAGCGTAGACCACTGAATATAGCTACAGAGGGTACAGTATTCGCAAAAGTTTAATGCAAAATATACTCATGAACGGCTTTCATTGCCATGTATTGATGGACTTCAAATTTCATGTACTCTTGTCTCCCATTTTACATCCAGAACATCCTTAATGCGAAATGTATGTGGATAGGAAGTATGTCTGGCTATGAGCAACCTTTTCTACTGGCGTTGAAGACACCGGGTATTATTAACACTGGGTTTACGGGGCAGTAATAGTGACTATCTTCCAAACAATTTTATTATCCTGTGGCTACACCACTTACAATAACACCCAAATGTAATCTTCTGCGAACAAAAATGTTTTCACAAATTGGTCATTATTGACGTTAATTTAATATTACCATGACATCTTGGTGTACATGCTGTTAAAAGTTGTGATTTGGCTTTTCACGATTTGAAATAACCGCCAAATTTCGATTGGTTATGTCGATCGATGATCCGATTGGTTCGTTTCTATCGGTTTCACGTTTGCCTCGGTAGCTTGTGTAACGACATGAGAACAGCACGTGTTTCGTTGTTTCAATTTGAATTTCGTTAAAATAATTTCATTAAGCAAGTGAGTAACAAAATACACAATTTTGACATTCAATGTTTAATTTAGTGATGAATTTAGTGAACACTAGTTTTTCTGTTTAATAATTCAGAGACGCAGTTGTTAGTTTTCTTGAAGATGATCCAAACATAGATCGAAACGTCGAAAATTTAAATCTATTTGCAAAATTGCTTTTGATGTAAAATCAGATCGAACCAGTGTGCCGAGAGCGTTAGTACATCGTTTATTTCTCCCCAAAACGTTCGGGTTCCCGAAAATGTTCGAATATTCCCGAGAATGTTCGGAATTTTTTAAAATGCTGTGATTCGAAAACGTGTCTTGTTTTCTTGAATATGTTTATAGCGTTAGATGTATCTAAATAAAATATCAAGTTTTATTTAACTTGCTAGTTTACAGTAACTAGACAGCGGATGTTTATGCAAATACATATTTGTATAGAAAGTAGATAAAGGGACCTGGACAGAAATTTACGTTGTCTGTAGAGGATTTTGAAAGTACAGTTTGTAATAAATAACCATTAACATTATATTTACGGTTTTTGCGATGTCAACTGTACACGTGACTTCACTTTACACGATATTTCGTAAAACGAAATTATATAGAAGCCCCTGTAGCATAGATAAAAACTAAAAAACAATATTAAAAGATTCTGTACAGTATCAGAAATCTCGAACAAATTCACGGGAAACCCGAACAAAACCGGGAATCCTGAAAAAATTCTCGGAAACCCGAACATTTTCCCTATCTCGTCCTGACATGACGCGAGGCTTCCCATACCGTTCCCGGAATTCGGGAATTCGCGGGAAGTATTTATTCATATTTTTTAGCAATTTTTATCGCAATATAAAAATTCAAAATAATGTTATAAACAAAAATTGTGAAAATGATTGATTATTTCAGTGAATGTAAAGCAGGATTAAGAAGTTAAATTTGTGTTGTTTCAATTTTAGAAGATTTCTAGGTGACATGAATATACAGAGTGGGACGCCAGTTCCTCATGGAAGGCCTAGGACTTCAAGATGCCACGCAATCCATTATTCACATGATATCACCGAGCTCCACCTGTGCAAATAAATGCATTTCATTCGACTGATTAAACGGCTTTCGGACTGCGTACACGCTCGCGTTGTTTTACAAACGAACGTTGACGCTTCAAAGTCAACTCGTCACGATCATGCTCGCAGCTTGATACGGGGATGAAGGGCTGAAGCGGATCCGTGTACTCGGTACACGGAACTACGGTGTACGGAGTCGTAACGAGCCCGTATCTACGTGATCCCGATGCGAGCAACGCTGCTTCACACGCGCCATTTTTGTGCCGGATAACTCACGGGTGTTCCATTCAAGTGCACTTGGACAACTCGCCTTTAACCCTCCCGGCTCTGATGAAAAGTGTGCAGGCTTCTACCGGATAGCACTTCGATTTGAAAATTGTACTATCTCGATTTGCTCGTAAACTACTTGTATAAAAAAATTTTTCCTATTTGTATCAGTACTTCTGTTCCGGTGAAAACGGAGCTTTACATGTATATTATAATTTTCCTCTATCATATTCTCTGAAATTCATGATTTATGTAATATAATATAATTGTTTAGATTATAAGTTTTGTACATGGACAATGCAAACATGTATGAATGTATCTACAATTAATAAATAAAGAGACAATGTTATAAAAAAGAATAGCTGCGTTATATTTATTGAACCTCCAATTTTTTCCGAACGTCTGACCTATCCTTGAGGTGTACTACTGAACTTCGTGCCACCTCCTTTGATATCATGTTCTCCTAATACAAAATTCAATTTTTGGCGACTCCAAAAATTTTGGACCGTTTGACTTGTCGTTGAGTTGTACTACTGAATTTCAAAAATTTTCGAGCGTCTGACTTGTCGTTGAGTTGTACTACTGAATTTCGAAAATTTTCGAGCTTCTGACTTGTCGTTGGGTTGTACTACTGAATATCGAAAATTTTCTATTTCCCAATTCAGTAGTACAAGTCAACGATAAGTCAGACCCCTGAAAATTTTCGAGCGTCTGACTTGTCGTTGAGTTGTACTACTGAATTTCGAAAATTTTCGATTTCCCAATTCAGTAGTACAAGTCAACGATAAGTCAGACCCCTGAAAATTTTCGAGCGTCTGACTTGTCGTTGAGTTGTACTACTGAATTTCGAAAAATTTTCGATTTCCCAATTCAGTAGTACAAGTCAACGATAAGTCAGACCCCTGAAAATTTTCGGGCGTCTGACTTGTCGTTGAGTTGTACTACTGAATTTCGAAAATTTTCGATTTCCCAATTCAGTAGTACAAGTCAACGATAAGTCAGACCTCTGAATATTTTCGAGCGTCTGACTTGTCGTTGAGCTGTACTACTGAATTTCGAAAACCTCTAAAAACTGAGAAAGTATTAGGAGAACATGATACCGAAGAAGATGGCACGAATTTCAGTAGTACAACTCAACGGCAAGTCAGATGGCCGAAAGTACAAATATCAATCTAATTCTAAAACGAAATATTCGTGTAGAGGGGTGGTTAAAAAAGAACACATTAACTGGTTTTAACTTATATTCTTTATTTTTGACAAAAGACATTACAATATTAAACGTGTATTGTAGTGAAATGAGATGAAGGAATGCGTTGATATAGTTACGTTGATGCTTTGATGTTGTTACGATTGCGTTGATGTTGTTACGAATGCGTTGATGTTGGTACGATTGCGTTGACGTAGGTACCAATGCGTAGCTGAGATTACTGTGCCCCGAGTCCTAGACAGAAAAGCTGATAAGATTCAATGTCTGTACAGATCTTAATACTTAATCATCAAGTCCAAGAATATTTCATAAAAAAATTAAATAGCTAACATCATTCATTACACATTCACGATAAATTGTATACGAACATCCTGTGCCAATATTTCACAGTTGGCATACACTAAAAAATCATTAACGTACTCATTGAAGTGTCGTTTAACCCTTCGAGGGTGGGGCTGGTGCACTGAGTGCGCCAACGATCGAATTTTAACGAGAAGATCGAGTTATTTTGTGCTCATTTTCAATAAAACATCGTTCTTTTGATAATGTCTGAATTATATTTAGTAATGTACCTACATGGATTTGTCTGAATACCTGATGATATAAAGTCAAAACTGAGTAAAACTGATCCAAAATAGCCTGGCGCACCGAGTGCACCGCCCCACCCGAATAAGGACGCGAGATCACCCCACCCACGAAGGGTTAACCCAAGCATTCAATGCGAAACAGATATTCTTCGTGATTGGATCCCTTCATTACCTCGAGTATCCCAGTTTATTCATCGACTCGCCCGCTCGAGATGTGAGGCGGTTCCCGGAAGAGTAGTCGCGGTTCTTCACCGCACTCGTCGCGTGCAAAATTACGTGAGCCGAGCGTTAAGCAAAACTATAGAAAACTAATCATGAACATTCACCGGCAGTTCAGCTGCGTTCGGACAAAACCGGGCGGCGGTAATGCCACGGGAACTCGTCGTCGTCATAACGGTGGTGGAGGCGAATGGTTCGCGACGTTCCGGGGATCGGTCGAGTGGATGTTGAGCGAGGCGTTGTTGCCACAAGAAACAGCATAGAAAGAAAACCCCGTGGCGCGGGTGATGTTCTCGAAAAGCTGTGGTAGCGCTCGTCGAAATGCAAGGCTCTTTTATGACGCGCCACTGGGCTTACACGTGCGCGCCGCTCGTTAACTCGGCCATCAGTTTCACGCATGGCGCCGCAAAAAAGCATGACGACAGCACCAAACGTACCCAACTCCCACGCTGTTGACTTTCGCCAACGCCATAGACCCCATCTCCCCCCCCCCAACCTTGCTTTATCCCCACCTACCTTTTTTTTACCACGATCCAGCCGCCGTTGTCCGTCCTTTCATTCCTGACTTTTCAATTTATACCCTTTTGCATTAGGTTTTCGCACACGCGGCTGCGAATCCGACAATCCTCCGATCCCGAATTCGCAATTGTCCGGCTAGTCGGAGCGATTCGGTCGACAAACAGGGAAGCGTTTAATATCGTGTCCATTGTACCGGACGACAAACGACGCAGAATTGATCGGAATTGAAAAGACGTTCGAATACCGACGTGAAAGTAGTAAGGACTGCGCGGATGCTGTTGGACACAATGCCATATGCCCTTCTATCTGACTCTCGGAATATCCGCCCGAGATAATTAGCGATCCGTAGGGTGCGGAACTCTGTTCACTTGCAACGTGTACATAGCCGAGTTCATTTGAAACGGAGATCGGAGACCGAAAATGTTTGGAATAGATCGGTACAATAAATATTACAAAAGCAAATACTTTTACTCATTTCAGTGGCACAGAGCTTGGCAAATAAACTGCTTGTTCGAAAGAAATAATTGGATTGATATTTAAATTGGCAGTCGGAGTGACTAATTGACTAATCATGTTCAACCAATGCTTCTTTTGATTCTTACGCCACAAATTTTCAATTGAAAGAAAATTCATTTTCGTAATAGTAATGTCTCTCACGACCCAAAAAGGATGTACACGCAGGACAAGAAAAAAAATATCCTCTCCACTGTAGTAATCTGAATCGGCACGGGTATATCGGTGTGAACCACTACTAATGCGAGGCGGAGAGTCGCAGTCGTCGGCACAGTTCAAAGGCCCGTGCGTCCTCACAATGTGTAACACCAATATTTAATCTTTTTTATTATTACTTATTTCTTTATGAAACTTTCATCAATATATTCGTGGCACTTTTCTGATTAAAAGAAGTTCAAACACGATATAATTTCAACTGTATTTATATATACTGGTTTAATTGACTATGAACGTATGGGAAAATAATAAAAACAAAAAAAATAGCTACCCGTCTACGCGCGACATTACTGTAACAGAGTAAAACTTGTCTGAATCTAAAAATTGTTTAAAAATACTGCAAATTTACATCGTGTATGGTAGTAACGTCACAGTCTTTTTAAATAATTCTTTATATTGTGCATTTATTGTTACATGGAAAAAAAATATCCTAATCTTTAATTTACAATATTTCAGAACCGGTAACAATTTTACGTTTCCCAGTCGATCAATTATCATGGACCATCATGATTTATAACACTGTAAAACAATACAATTGGTGTTTTGAATGTCATTATGATGTTCTCATTTGGAATAATTAACGATCGCCGCGCGACCGAACGACGCATTATCAACGTGCATGTTAAATGGTTTGCAACACTAGACTTGAGTGATGAATAATTCACACTGTTGAAACTAGAATAAGAATCCACTACAATCACCGCGTAATGTTTCAGTCTCGTTGAGAGAACCGCAGCCCAAACATACTCTGCCAATGAATTGCGGCCGGTGGGTAGCACAATCGTACGTGTATAGATTCCAGATTATGCATACATATTGTGTAATACATACAGAATGACACGAGCGGCGAACCGCGCAAATGCCTCCACGGGCATCGGGAATTTTCGAATGGGACAGGATGGGACATGTTGACAGGAAATCTCATCTTTGTTGCAGGGTTGCTCAGGCTACAGCAAATATACCAAGGCCTGAAACCGGGGAACGAGTCGTTTCAGGTGGAGACCGTCAAACGGATACAGAACATGTCCGAAGCGATTGATTTTCTGCGCAGCTTGGAAGAGCTTAATCGGTACGTGAAAGCAATTACAAAATTTTATAACTCTACAATTCAAAATATTCGAATTTTCTAATTCAAAATTTTATAATCTTATGATTCATACAATTATTTAATTTATGTTATATTTATACCGGACACCTCTGATAAAGCAGTACAAGAGGGCTTCACCGAAAAAAGTTGTTCCTTATTTCTATTCTATAAAATATTGAAGGAATTCCTCAATCTCCAAATCAGTGAAGAATTTATTCATGAAAGAATTTTTCAAGTGTTTGCGTAGAGGTTTTAATCCATTCCTGAGATAAAAATGGGTCCTTCGACATAAAAAAATAAGAAAACATTTCAGTATAACATTTTTTCATCCGAAACTTCGTTCTCGAGAAAATCGAGCTTGAAAATGCAGCGAATATGCGTGCTATTATTATAGATAGGGATCGTCACGCGTCTGACCATGACCGACCTGTTCTACTTGCTGGTCTTTAAACTCGATTTTCTCGTGAACGAGGCGCCGAACGAAAAATTTTGTCCCATCTTTTCTATTTATTTTCATATCAAGTAGAATCATCCTCTGTCCGGTTGTACCACAATTTTTATTACTATAGTGTTGAAGATCAAAAATATTCGTCTCCTCGCCATTCATGGTCCCTGGGGACTAGAAATTCGGTGAAGAAATGAGAAAAGTTAATAATAACGTTAATAATAATTTGAATAATAAAATGAGAGGTTTTTTCCAACGGGATAACAGAACGTTTCTGGGAAAACGTCTCCGGTATACTTCGGCACCATAGCGATTCTTTTTCGGCTGGTGAGTTCTGTTCGCATTCGTATAGTCGGACGGATCACGCTTTTGTGGGGTCACGAGTGGCCACCGCATATCTCGGCTGCAATTTACCGCCGGCTACGCGTTCCCACGACCCAGGTAATCAACAACCAGCACTGACAATGAGCCCGAATAGAATGAACATTGTAGTTACCGAAAACAAAATGTAACCAGTGCAAATTCCAAAACGTCACACAAGCGTGTTCGATCATGAGTAAAATCGTATTGATCGACAATTTAACTTCGACGAACGTCGATAACTTCGAAGTGGGAAGTAAATGTAAATAATTGAATTTTTATTAGGTGCTGTATTAAGACATTCACTGCAGCCAAACTAAATTATAAATTAATACATTAACTATAATATATAAAATTATTAAGGAAATTATTAATCATAAAGGTGATTCCTTACATTTGATAAAATATTTTAATTACTGAACTGTGCATTTTTATGTATTTATGGTATGTGCAAATTTTCGAAACACAACAAAGTGTGAATATTAAATGTAAGGAATCACCTTTATGAAATATGTCTTCAAACAACAACGTATAAAGTTGTTTAAATTTGTTTTTACTGTCTTTAATTAATTGGCTTGTGCCTGAACGTCACGTATGTATTCTAAGACATTTTCCACAAAATAGTACTAAGACATTTTCCACAAAATAATACTAAGACATTTTCCACAAAATAGTTTACTAAGACATTTTCCACAAAATAGTACTAAGACATTTTCCACAAAATAGTACTAAGACATTTTCCACAAAATAGTACTAAGACATTTTCCACAAAATAATACTAAGACATTTTCCACAAAATAGTACCAAGACATTTTCCACAAAATAGTACCAAAACATTTTCCACAAAATAGTAGCAAGACATTTTCCACAAAATAATACTAAGACATTTTCTACAAAATAATACTACGACATTTTCCACAAAATAGTACTAAGACATTTTTCACAAAATAATACTAAGACATTTTCCACAAAATACTACTTCATATTGAAAAATTATTTAAATGATCGGTTCGGTAAATATATTCTAAGAAATGGATTGTTATTGTTTGCAGATGGAGTAACAAGTACGTAGTCCTCGACTGCCCTACCGACATGGCAAAGGATATAGTAGTGAATCACGTGAGGGACGTCACTTTGGGAAAACGAACGTATCACTATTTGCTGAGTGGTCTGGTAAGTGCTCCTCGAGTGAATGAAATTCCCGAACTCGATCGATATCAACGACACGTTTGACTTTTGTACAACGATCCAAGAATCTTCGGGACAATTAGAAAAGCTCGAGTACACTTGAAATGCACGAACAGTACCTATACTATAAGTATTTGAACATGCATAAAATTATTAACAGCTGCTCATTTGAAGGGGATACTGTGATAAGGAGGCACACAACTACAGGGCAAAAAATGAACTTTTACACTGAACATGAAACCTATTGTTTGAATAAAACGATTTAAAATTATTTCTATATTTCAAGTAGTCCCTCTGTCCCATAATAATATTAGTAAGTTATGTTATAGCATAATCTTGTAGCTTTAGTAATTCTACTCCACCTGTCTGACACGAGGCGATCTTATTCCACTTGAAACTTGTTTACATTTCAATAAACACTCCCATGGTAAAATTAGCTTTGTGAAGCTTCTCTTCAGTCTTATGGTTCACAAATAATTAGACTTTGTCTAATGTTGCAGCGCAAAATTGCGAAGCCTTCAATCAAAATTAATGTTTCATGGCATCTGTGTCATTTGTTTTCACACATCTTTCAATTGTTAGGTTAACCTAATTATTACGAATTACAACTAATTTTCTAATTTCATCCGCTGATCGAAATCAATTGTTTCGTTTCAGTTGAATATCAACCTATTATAAAAGTAAGATGAAAAAAGAACAAGTTATGCTGGAAGCAATGAAGAACGATGACTCCAATGATTTTAAGCTCACGCTAAGGGATCCTACCAACAAGTTTAAATTGCAGTAACGAAATTATTGAAAAATCCAGAAACAATCTGAACACTCAAACTAAAAATTAGGAGCAATATTTTTAATTTATTGTTTAATGTAATCTAACTTTTGATAATAAATGTTGCGTTCTATATTTATTTTCTTTTGCTACTATTATTATGGGACAAATTACATTCATCAACTGCTACTATTACGTTGGCAAATAAGTTCGCGACCTCCACATTTTCTCAAACAAAGTCATTTATATATATTTTTTAAGCACGGGTATTTTATATCAAATTAATCGCAAAATTCAGAGCTTTCCAATGATATACAGTTCAAAAGGAATGGTCACTGAATGAGGTTACAATGATACAATCAAAGAATTACGAAACAAACGGTCGTGAATTTAGTTGCCAACTGAATATTATATTATTATGGAACAGAGGAAGTAGTATTTTACGCAGCACGGAACCAGAAAATGGACGTTTGCGAAAAAGCTGCACGGTTCGCGGGATCGAGATCGGAACAAATCGCCTAATCCCCGGTAAATCTTCGACAAGGGAACGTTTTTGGCACTGGTAGAAGCATTATGGCGTCCGTAAACTACCACTCGCTCCTTTGTTTCTACGGGCGTCCGAGTGGAAGCACTCGAACGCGTTGAAGTACCGCCAATGCTTTCTTACGTTGCCCTTTTCCGTGGCAGTACAAGCACGCTGTTTCCGTGTAATCAGATAATGGACGACCGATGGGAAAGCGAGGTGATCGAGTACGGAGCCATCAACATCACTGGTTTTCGCATCGTGGACACCACTCGACCGTACGTCAAAGATTTCTTGGCCGGTTGGCATCGCCGCGACTCGGCGACGACCCAAGGAGCAGGTCGCGAATCTATTTCCGTACGTATGCCCCCTCGTTCGCTCTCTTTTTCCCACGACAAAATTTTCCCACAGAAACCGTCGCTCCTCCATCCGCGAAATTTTCTTCGACGAAATTGTCTCCCCCACCCCCGTCACTTTCCTGCGAACTTCGCCGACAGAATCATCTCCTCTTCTCTTCGAAACTCACCGGCAAGATATTACCCCCGCACCACCGCCCTCTCCCCTCCTTCCAATAACTTTTCTTTGCCTCGGTTAATGTCTGTCACCCTGTACTACCACCTCACCATGGAAACCACCCATCCGCGGCTTCGCGCCAACCATCAACCACTAACACAAGTTTTTGCCTTGACATTAGAAATAATACACAGGTGGTAATATGTAACTATGCGCGTTAATAAGTGTTATTTTAAAAACGCTGTTTTTTTTATAATTTTATCAACCACGTGTCGAAGACACAACTCTAATCTCCTCAAATACAAAGTACTGCGAAATATAAAATGAGATTCCTTGATGGAAGACCCTTTATATTTAAGCACAACTTACATCAATTTCTTTTTGAATATATTTTTAGTGGCACTTTACCTGGATATTACCTTGTTTTATTTAGTTAAACAACTTTCAATTCAAATTAATCAGCAGTAGCTGAATTGCATTGTAGATTATCTCGACTTTCCACGCTCATCTGAGCGTAACGGATTATCGCAAGGTCCGATATCAAAAAAGTTATGGTGTTTTTAAGTGTCCGAATATTAGTGGCAGTCACTATACAGGGTGTCCCAAAATTCGTGAAAATCACGAAAAGGGGTGGTTCCTGAGACCATTTCAAGCGACATTTTCCTTTGCAAAAATGTTATCCGCGGCTTTGTTTAGGAGTTATTAACGAAAAACACGGACCAATCAGAGCGCGGCCTAGACGCGAGTTGCCACAGTCGGTCAGGCGCGCTAAATGTCTATTGGCCTACTGTGGCAACTCGCGTCTAGGTCGCGCTGTGATTGGTCGGTGTTTTTCGTTAATAACTCCTAAACAAAGCCGCGGATAACATTTTTGCAAAGGAAAATGTCGCTTGAAATGGTCTCAGGAACCACCCCCTTCCGGGATTTTCACGAATTTTGGGACAGCCTGTATATTTGTAAAGCTCACGCAACTAATGCAATTGAAATGATTTTTCTTGTTTCTATAATAATACGTTTGGATTTCATTGTATAATAACTAGCGTGCGGATCTTTATGCAGTAATGGCTTTTGAAAATTTTCTAAAAATGCTAGGATATGAAATCGGACAGAATTTGGTACGATTTCAATTAATTTCAGATCTAAAAAGGCTACTACTACGGAAAATGAGGTTCTATTTTATCCCGCTTTCTTAACATTCGCCTAAAAAAATTGAAAATTGCATAAACATCCGCAGTCTAATAACAGAAGAAAATAAAGATTTCGGGAAAGATGACGAAAACAATGGTTCCTTAGTAGAGCAGAATTATGTCCCCCGCAATTTACTAAACGAGTTGAAGCTAAAATCTGTGGGCTGGTTCATTTATTTACACGGGAATGACGATGTTCATAATGGATTGCTTCAGATCACATTTCTATAGGAAAGATGCTGTAATGAGAGAAACAATCATGCAGCTCTGAATGACTCAATGCAAACGGATAGGATAATAAACCTATGATGATTGCGTTCATGACTAACAATTGACAATAAGCACACACGAACTAGACAGATTCACCCATACACGCTCCGCCTGTTGTATTACATGTTATGACTGTAAATGCAGGATGGCCTCCAGCGGTACAGAGTAACCCGAGTGATATTGTTTGATGAGTTTGTATTTAAGCGCATCACATAATAGGAGAAGCCTAAAAGCCACTGTCCTCAGCCAATAACAACGATATATGTATATGCAATGTTGTCCAAACAGTATTAGTAACTGAATATCTTTATTTTTGATTTTGTAGAGTAAATAACCTATCATTGTCAATTAGAGCGTCTATCCAGTGAATCAGTGAATGCGAGATCTCGAAAAGACAATCTTCGTTAGTTATAAAAACATGAAGATGAACAAATAAATTTTGTTAACATTAACTGCACATTTATAAATACTGTTTATCGTGTGTATACATGTGCAATTCACTTAAAAATTACTTTAAAAGAAATTGTTCACTTAAACAAAACTTAATGATAAAAAATAATTAGACTTCAAAAAAACGCACTAAAAAGTATAAAATAATTTCCATTTAATATATGTGAATACACACGCGAACTTCAATACAATACAATCTTTTCGGAGGCGGCGCAAAATTGAAAATTTTCGAAAATATTACGAAAATCCTTAAATTGTTGTAAATACTAATATATGTAAATTTAAATAATATATTTGTGCGCCGCCTCCGAAAAGATTGTATTGTACTTAAGTTCGTGTGTATTCACATATATTAAATGGAAATTATTTCATACATTTTAGTGCGTTTTTTTTTAAGTCGGTTTAACTTATTTTTAAAAAGTTTTTTCTAAAATCCAATGGAAATTACGAAGAAATTTGAAATGGACGTATGGTAATTCCGCGGACTGTGTCTCGAGGAACGCCCACAATCCGCAGAGCGGAATCGCACTCGTGTCTACTCGATAGTCGAGGCAACCGAATTCTGTTCGGATTCCGAGCGACAACAGACCTACTGTTCCTGCGAGCGGATTTGACATCCCGAAGCAGTCCCGCTGCGAAGTCAAAAGACCGAACTGCGCGATGTCCGACGCATCAATTACCTCGATCGATCGATCGCGCAATTTCCGTGTGCGGTTCCTCGAACTTTGGCTACGTGCCCGACGTATCCCCGTAACCATGAATCTGCGTACGATCCGAACCGAACGATAAATGGTTTTCTCGGTTTCTCCGGTGCAAGTCGGCTTAACCCGGTCCGTGCTCGTGCGGAAACGCGGAAACTTCCCCTGTGTTCCCGTCTACCGGCTCTCGTTGCCCCTCTAAGCCATATAATTTCAATTGTTACAACGTTTACAGACGCGCTTTAGTCGCATCCGACACCAGGAACTTTCGCAGACGCGGTTTTTCCGCGGACGTGGCGGCCCGGACCGGTCCGATTCGGTAGCTTCTGCTCTGTTGCTCGATGAAACGGCCGTCGACGCTCGAGAACTCGATTCGATTAACGAAACCGCACATCCCGCCTCGTAATTGATTCCGTTTCGCGTTACTTCGTGATCAATCGATCCTTTGACGATCGCTCGATCACTTTGTGACCGACCGACGCCCGACGATCACTCTTGTGCCTCTCGTATTCGGTTTCCGATGATTAGTGATGATTAGACAGCGTAGCTTGCGACAAAATAAAATGTTTACGCATAGTTTGCAGGGAAATCGAGTCAGACTGAAATTTATTTCGTGTGTAAATAATTTTAATTGTTTGAAAATAATATTTGCATATTTCTTAGTTTTATCATAAATGCATGAAAACTGTTTAGTGAAGATGTTCCAATTCAGTAACTTTAAGCACAAACATGTAGAAGGTCAAAAGGTGAGCTTGATTTTGAGAATTCTTTTCAACAAATGTCAGCAAATGGTTATATTAAAAAAATAGTTAGTACATAAGCTGTTTCATACTTTTATCTACAAAATAATCAATTTTCGTTAGAAAATGTCCAATAGAAGTAGGGTGGCAACCACGTTTATGAAATTACAAATTTTCAATAGGACAAAACTGGATAAAAAAAAATACAAAATGGATAATGTTGCTCTACCTGCTTGCACGAAAGTTTACATAATATGCTAGGCTATCATATAACAAGGTCTCATTTATTACGGTGTAAAAACTGCAGCAGCACACGGTAGAAAACAGCTCGCATAACACGATGTATACACAGTAATAATAGGTTTATGGTTACATTCTCACAGCGTAGTAGAACACGATCATAAGATATGATTACTGTGTATGTGTGTGCAACAGGAAAAAAGGTATACAGCAAAAGCGAGAGTGTAATAGTTCTTCTACTTTCCGTAAAACATGTTCCAACAACCTTTTTTCGTTTGAGCATAATGTTGTTTTCAAGTAAAAAGTGTATATACATCTGAAATATTTGCATTATATTTTTCTAAGTACTCTCTTCGTACTGCAGATATTACTATAATGAAATATCTGAAGAAGTGTTCTCCAACCCCCAACGTTGAGGGCCATTTTCACCCCCTATGAACCATAGTACTGTTAATGTTTAGAATGAAAGAGTTTCACGTAAAAATAATGGGAAAAATTGTTCTTGAAACGACATTAATATGAATCGGAATATCTGAAGAAGTGTTCTCCAACCCCCAACGTTGAGGGCTGATTTCACCCCAAACGAACCATAATACTGTTAATGTTTAGAATGAAAGAGTTTCACGAAAAATAATGGGAAAAAATTGTTCGTGAAACGACATTAATATGAATCGAAATATCTGGAGAAATGTTCTTCAACCCCCAACGTTGAGGGCCGTTTTCACCCTTTACGAACCATAGTACTGTTAATGTTTAGAATGAAAGTTACACGGAAAAATAATGGGAAAAATTTGTTCTTGAAACGACATTAATATGAATCGAAATATCTGAAGAAATGTTCTTCAACCCCCAACGTTGAGGCCTGTTTTCACCCCTTACGAACCATAGTACTATTAATGTTTAGAATGAAAGTTCCACGTAAGAATAATGGGAAAAATTTGTTCTTGAAACGACATTAATATGAATCGAAATATCTGAAGAAATGTTCTCCAACCCCCAACGTTGAGGGCTGTTTTCACCCCTTACGAACCATAGTACTGTTAATGTTTAGAATGAAAGAGTTTCACGTAAAAATAATGGGAAAAATTGTTCTTGAAACGACATTAATATGAATCGGAATATCTGAAGAAGTGTTCTCCAACCCCCAACGTTGAGGGCTGATTTCACCCCAAACGAACCATAATACTGTTAATGTTTAGAATGAAAGAGTTTCACGAAAAATAATGGGAAAAAATTGTTCGTGAAACGACATTAATATGAATCGAAATATCTGGAGAAATGTTCTTCAACCCCCAACGTTGAGGGCCGTTTTCACCCTTTACGAACCATAGTACTGTTAATGTTTAGAATGAAAGTTACACGGAAAAATAATGGGAAAAATTTGTTCTTGAAACGACATTAATATGAATCGAAATATCTGAAGAAATGTTCTTCAACCCCCAACGTTGAGGCCTGTTTTCACCCCTTACGAACCATAGTACTATTAATGTTTAGAATGAAAGTTCCACGTAAGAATAATGGGAAAAATTTGTTCTTGAAACGACATTAATATGAATCGAAATATCTGAAGAAATGTTCTCCAACCCCCAACGTTGAGGGCCGTTTTCACCCCTTACGAACCATAGTATTGTTAATGTTTAGAATGAAAGAGTTTCACGTAAAAATAATGAGAAAAAATTGTTCTTGAAACGGCATTAATATGAATCGGAATATCTGAAGAAATGTTCTTCAACCCCCAACGTTGAGGGCTTTTTCATCCCTTACGAATCATAGTACTGTTAATGTTTAGAATGAAAGAGTTTCACGTAAAAATAATGGGAAAAAATTGTTCTTGAAACGACATTAATATGAATCGAAATATCTGAAGAAATGTTCTTCAACCCCCAACGTTGAGGGCCGTTTTCACCTTATGAACCATGGTACTGTTAATGTTTAGAATGAAAGTTCCACGTAAGAATAATGGGAAAAATTTGTTCTTGGAACGACATTAATATGAATCGAAATATCTGAAGAAATGTTCTTCAACCCCCAACGTTGAGGGCTGTTTTCACCCCTTACGAACCATAGTACTGTTAATGTTTTGAATGAAAGAGTTTCACGTAAAAATAATGAGAAAAAATTGTTCTTGAAACGGCATTAATATGAATCGGAATATCTGAAGAAAGGTTCTTCAACCCCCAAGGTTGAAGGCTGTTTTCACCCCTTACGAACCATAGTACTGTTAATGTTTGGAATGAAAGTTCCACGTAAAAATAATGGGAAAAATTTGTTCTTGAAACGACATTAATATGAATCGAAATATCTGAAGAAATGTTCTTCAACCCCCAACGTTGAGGGCCATTTTCACCCCCTATGAACCATAGTACTGTTAATGTTTAGAATGAAAGAGTTTCACGTCAAAATAATGGAAAAAAATTGTTCTTGAATCGACATTAATATGAATCGAAATATCTGAAGAAATGTTCTCCAACCCCCAACGTTGAGGGCTGTTTTCACCCCTTACGAACCATAGTACTGTTAATGTTTAGAATGAAAGTTCCACGGAAAAATAATGGGAAAAATTTGTTCTTGAAACGACATTAATATGAATCGAAATATCTGAAGAAATGTTCTCCAATCCCTAACGTTGAGGGCCGTTTTCACCCCTTACAAACCATAATACTGTTAATGTTTAGAATGAAAGAGTTTCACGTAAAAATAATGGTAAAAATGTATGATTCGATTACTCATCTGACAATGCTTCTCGCATTAGGCACAGGCGGCGCTGATGTACGACGCCGTGTTTGTTCTCGTGGAGGCGTTCAACAAGTTCCTGAAAAAGAAGCAAGACAAGAGCAACGTCAGACGAACTGGAATCCCAGGAGGCAGTCAGATTACGAACGACACCAGGGCCCTGGACTGCAATAGCAGTCGTGGTTGGGTGACGGCGTTCGAATATGGTGAAAAGATTTCGAGGTTGCTGAGGAAGGTAAGAGAACCAATCCAATCAGTTGCTGAAAGTACACAAGCATCATTTAGAAGTCGCTCTAGATGTCCTTTAGCCGACAAAGTTGCATAGGGAGGCTGGTAATTCATCGTGACATTCTTGAACGCGGACAGAAACGTTGAAATACTCAATATGTTTCGAATACCCGTGGCAACCGAAATTGCCAGAGACTCTTCCCAACGACTCTCTGCTCCTGACAGTAATTGGCGGTTATTCCGACTCTAACGGAATTCCTGCGTCTACGTCTGATCGTTCCCCTTCGCGCGCGTTCGCCTCTCTATATACATATGTATAGCAGAGTTACACCGGGAGTCCCCCACCAACTCTTTGACAGTTTGTCGCCCGACCGAATCAGACGCGAGAACCTATCGATATCGTGAAAATTGTTAGCGGTTTGACAAATCCTCTAGCAGAGAAATAACCTTAACACTGAACCCCCTACCGACCATCAAAAGTGACTGATGTGTATATAGTATTATAAAAATAATAAGATCAAATTTATTTATACATTCTGTGTGCGATTTTTACTATCATATATTATACAGTGTGTTAATTTGAAAAATTTCTAGCCGAATATCTCGGATAGTATGAAAGATATTAAAAGCAGCATCAGTTTTTCATTTGGGTGGCGTTTTCGAGATCATTTGAATGTCAACTTTGTTTTTTTCAAATGGAAAGCTGCGGATAAAAAAGTGCGCTGACAAGAAAAAGTATCCTACGAAAATTGCTGGTATTTTTACGTACAATAAGATCCCATAGAAATCGTCTATCTATTTATTTTCACATTGTATATAATTTCTTTGATTTATTTCGAACTAACAGTTTGTATTTTTACCAATAGGTTGAAGCCGAGGGACTTACAGGAGAAATCCGCTTCAACGATGATGGCCGCCGTCACAATTACACCCTCCATGTGGTCGAGATGACGGTCAACAGTGCCATGGTCAAAGTAAATATTTTTTCCTCCGGTATATTTCACCAGTAACTTGATGAACATCACGAATAATGAAATACATGTACAGTATTGATGAACCTTGATTTTCACTTTTACATTAGTATGCACTCATCCTATAAAAGAACATGACCTCCAAATAACCTCTAAAATTGTTGTTCAGTCACTATTGTATTATCAACATTTTCTATTTGCGAGGTCGTTTCAAGATCATGTTGGTATGCGTGAATGAATGTACAATTATTAAATTGAGGGTAAATTTTAAATTAAAATATAAATTTTAGTAAACTTATTGCAATTTATGTAAAATTTAATATGTTCACAAACAGGAGCCAATGTGAGATTGTAAATAAACAATGTGTTCATAATTTAAAAGTCTTAGACTGCAAGGTCATTAAAAAATCATTGCAAGGTCATTTCGAGGTCATGTTCTCGTGCATAAATGGATGCACAATTATATATTGTTTGTAACCAATTATGGTTTGTATATATCTATTTAAATTTACATATTTGGATGTATTTCCTTTAATATTTACGATTTAAAAATTTGTATCAAGACTGTATTAATTATTAATTCTATTTTACAGGTTGCAGAATGGACCGACGAAGCCGGGTTCCAAGCGATCGCAGCGAAATACATCCGTCTTCGACCACACACAGAAATCGAGAAAAACAAGACCTACATTGTCACTACGATAGTGGTAAGACTCTACAAAATATTACTGCAGTTAATTGCTTCCGAATGGGGATTAACGAGCGTCCTAATTCTGTGGTACAGGAAGAACCGTATATCATGAAGAAGAAATCAGAAACAGGCGAAGTACTAGTTGGCAACGACAGTTACGAGGGCTACTGCAAAGATCTGGCTGATCTGATAGCGAAAAAGCTGGGAATAACGTGTAAGTATTTCAAGTAATATTCCCTTCAATCCCTCCAGTCCAATCCCTCTGTGTAGGGGTGGAAACGCACCCCAGGCTGACAAAAATGGAAATAAAAAGTTGACGAATGTAAAATTTGTAAAAATTCTCTAGCAATGCTATCTGTGATTTGTTTCAAAATTTTTAAGTATCGTATACTTATCTCTTAAAAATCAATAAAACTTCGCAAATACTTGTGCAGACAACTTTTTTCTTTCATTTTTCTCCAAAAATGTATGGTGTCCAATTAAGCCCTTGTACACGTATTCCAATGTTAATTGGAATAGCAGTATACAAAAGGAAGGTCAATCCTTTAATCTCTCGCTATTAAACAATTTTTGTATTTCAATATTTTCCGTGAAAATGTTGAAATAATCTAGCTCAAGTATTCTGCACAGTAAAAAAATACTGTGAATGCAAAGTGTTTATATAAAATGTGTGAGCACAGATAGTCATATAAGTGGAAAGAAAGTGTTGCCATCGAGAAAATAAATTGTCCATAAATCCTGAATTGTAAAATGAGTTTCTTGTAAACAATGTTCCGTTTTCAAAAAATAGTCGAGCTCGAATGTTTATCTTGCACTCGTGCATACATACATATACGTTCAGGATTACACCAATTGGAAACGATCGGTAATATACAGTTAACCAAATACTATTGGATATCGTGTAAACTCCGGTAAAACTGGAGCTCCATTATTTCGAAAACAAAATGCGTTCGAGAAACTTTGATTTCGCACACTCGACATATTTGTTAATGTAAAACGTCACTCGTCGTCAATTATGGAGTAGTTGCATCATCAAAAGAGTTGCACACAATAGAACGTTTTGGAAACAAGATTGTAAATGTTGTATCTGGTGATTTTAGTACAAAATGAAATATCCAGGGTATCGTTTACAAAAACTCAGGTGGAATTCAAGTTTATGTCAATGGATTCGACATGGCACTATTGAAATAAAACCGATAATTATATTTTATATTCTGTGTGTCTCTCACGTTCGCATTTGTTACACAGTGACTCCCACTAATATTCGGACACTCTTCAGAAGACTTGGAAATGGACACAGATCTACAAAACGTACTTTTTAAATTATAAAGAAGTTGTAAAATGAAACTTTTAGTACTTTCTCTACAATTCCGACCAATTGCAATGTTTGAAAAAATTTCTTTTCATATCATGTAGTAAACTAACTGCTCTAACTTTCTAAAAAAAGATCAAATCGTATGGTCCAATATTCAAGAAGTTAATTGGAGTCACTGTACATACAAATTCAATATTTAATTGTAACATTAAAACAAAGACGAGATAAAATCTGTATATGAAGAAAGGATTATCACATTTTCAAGATCTGCTCATAGAATACTTCACTATTGTTAATAACTTTTTGACTGATCCTTGTCCCAACCCCATGCAAGATGCAAACGCGCGCAGGTTCTCGATCTAGTCAGGGTTAGGTCCGTCCCCGCCCTTAATAATTCCCTTCCCACTGTTCCATCAAATTAAGAAGTAACGATTACACTAATAATTAGTAATCAAAGAACAATCAGCCAGCCTGATAAATGAATGACATTATTGTTAATTTTTTTCAGACGAGCTGCGAATCGTTAAGGACGGCAAGTACGGCATGGAAAATACAGAAGTTCCAGGTGGCTGGGACGGAATGGTTGGCGAACTGATCCGCAAAGTATGTTTGAACACTCCTCGAAGTGATCCCACCGGTCCAATGTCCTTTTCCTCAATGTATAACTCACCGGAAGTGAACGCACGGGCCGGGCCCGAGCAATTCCGTAGAACTACGAAAGATTCAGCTATTGATCGTCGGGCTCCGACTAAAACAGAAGCTCAACGAGCTGTTTTATCCACTCTATAAAGTTCGATTTCTGTCCACCAGATGCCTCGAGCTTGCAAGCTCTTTTACCCTTGCTCGGAGTACTTTGAGCTACATCTATTGGCAACCCTCGAAAAACTGAAAATTAAAGAAATTTTTTGCTAATTATTTTTAGAACTACTAGAAATCAACTTGAACATACTAGAATGACATGGAAAAATAATTTTAATATAGGAAAGTAAATAATACGACTGCTGTTAAGAATGTTAGAGTAGAGTTTTATGCTCGTACGTACACTGGGACAATTTCAAAAAGCAGAACGTCTTAAAATGGATAATTGATAATTGTGATATCTTTGCAGGAAGCAGACATCGCTATAGCTCCCATGACAATTACATCAGAACGTGAACGAGTGATCGACTTCAGTAAACCTTTCATGTCTTTGGGTATCAGCATCATGATTAAAAAACCGATGAAACAGAAGCCTGGTGTGTTCAGCTTCCTGAATCCTCTAAGCAAGGAAATTTGGGTGTGCGTAATCTTCTCGTACATCGGAGTGTCTATCGTTCTATTTACCGTATCCAGGTAAGCTATTTTCGTAAATTCGCTCGATAACCAATCGACTTGCTCCAGTCGATATATAAGAAACACATGAAAATATATTTAAAAAAAAACGTTGTTCCTAGTAGGTATATAGGCTTGTAATAAAAATTTAATAAAAATATTCTTTCATGCTGGGTAAACGAAATAGTTAGGGAAGAAGCGATAGTTAGAGTAAAATTAAATCGAAAATGTAGAATGAGTTTGATGTTTCATTTTGGAAGTAATCAAATAAAATTCAACTAGTGTGTCTGACCAAGGCTAGCCTATACTACTTACTGCGAGAATGATGACGAAAAAGTGAACATACATATTCAATTGATCCTTACTAAAAATGTAGGATTAATGGTTCTGGTTTGATGTTTCATTTCGAGGTAATGAAATGATATTCAGCTGGTGTGTCTGACCAATGCTAGCCTATGCTACTTACTGCCAGAACGATGACGAAAAAGTGTAAAGGACATATATGTTCCATTCATCCTATTTAAAAATGTAGGGTTAATGGTTCTGGTTTGATGGTTCATTTTCGAGGTAATCAAATGAAATTCAACTAGTGTGTCTGACCAATGCTGGTCTATTCTACTTACTGCGAGAACGATGACGAAAAAGTGAACATACGTGTTCCATTGATCCTATTTAAAAA
>CM052295.1:6669585-6767988 GCA_028455765.1 Lasioglossum oenotherae | reverse complement strand
AATTAGATAGTAAATAATATGAGTCAGTTGGGTAACTGAACTGCAAAGTTCCAGAAAAGGGCAACAAGATATTCGTATTTTCGCGGGCGTTTCGCGGTCTCGAACGGCTAGGAACTGGGTCTCTCAATTAATTTACATTTCGCCGTATCCGCCATGCCACCCCATCGCGGTAGCCTCCTTGATTAATGGTTTAAATATTCGAGGTGCGGCGATATGAATTGTAAATTTCGTAGAACCTTCTGTCCCCAACGTCCACCGTTCCTCCCCACCGCCATTTTGCATGCTGGACTCCCTCTCTCCGATGGTTCCTTACAGACAGGACCTAAACTTTCGTTATTAAATATTGCCATACCTCGCATAATCTGATTATGTTAATTCTGGCATTTCTTAAAAAATGAACAAGCTTAAATATAGGCAAATTTTGAGAATTTTTTGAAATTCGAATTATTTTTGTATCCACTGTACTTCGACCACATTCTATTAACACATTAGGTACTTTTAACTAATATAATTATGATTACACTGCGGATCTTTATGCATTTATAGGAAAATTGAGTAGAAGAAATTCAAAATTGTTGGAAAATTTTCAAAATTGAAGATGTCCATATGTGATTTCTCCTCTCTGAAAATCATTAAGGAAAGAATTAACATCCAATTTGGTTTCTATTAGGTGAAGTAAAAAGTTCTTTTATAAATAATCTTTTATAAATCTTTTATAAATAAAGCGAAAAACGCTCAGAACTTTTTACTTCACCTAATATTTCTTGCAATCGAGACGCAGATAATTTTTATTTTGCATAAAGATCCGCAGTCTAATTATGATAATAATTGTCTATCTTCGTCTTGTGAATTTCCCGTGACATCTGTAATTACTTTATTCGACAGATCAATATCAGGACGAATAGTGGGCAGCGTCTGGTGGTTCTTCACTCTAATACTGATCTCTTCGTACACCGCAAACTTGGCTGCGTTTCTAACTGTGGAAAGAATGGTAGCGCCAATCAATTCGCCGGAAGACCTGGCATCGCAGACGGAAGTACAATACGGCACGTTGTCTCACGGATCTACTTGGGACTTTTTTCGCGTGAGTGATGACCAAGGACAAGTTGTGGAAACTTGGTACATTGATAAATGATTACCGCTAAACCTCCTGTGCATTAAAAGCAATTGTATGCACTGCTTTCTTTCAGATGTTTAAATAAAAAAATTTATTCAATCATTTTTCATGAAAGTCTTGTGAAGACGTTTGTCTGCGCGGTTCAATATCAGATCTCAAGTTTAATAGTGTTATTGAGTTTCGTAGAATTTTTATTTAATTCCTCTCACTCACGCAGTCAGGTTAGGCTAACATCAAGCTGGAATAAAGAAGAATTCTAGTATCGGAATTTTTAAAAAATTTTTCGTATCCATTCAAACATTTTATTCATCACTTTGTAATGAAGACTATATTTTCAAAGAAGTCAGAGAAGGAGTAAATTATTTTCTATTTGATCCACTGTTGCGAAAAGCATCGCATAAATGTCCACGGAAATTTTATTCCCAAGAAATGGCGCTCGGAAACCTGAATTTTTGAAACACTATATCTTCAAAAGTTCGCCAGGATTTACGCGTACTTACACCTTATTACTTCTTTAAGCTGTTTTCTCGATAAGAACTAGCATTTGCGAAATACTGATTAATAATAATCAGTCATTATCATTTTCACATTAAATGGCGAAATTGTAAATTAAAAAATCCGAAACAGATCGTTCGGCTGTGATAGGTTTAGCGTTAAACAAATTTTCTGTAAAACGAACAACCAGGTCGTAAACGCGATGCTCATTCTTCGATTTTCAGAAATCGCAAATCAACCTCTACAGTAAAATGTGGGAGTTTATGAACTCTCGGAAACACGTGTTCGTCAAAACATACGACGAAGGTATACGAAGAGTGAGGACCAGTAAAGGGAAGTATGCTCTTCTGATAGAGAGCCCTAAGAATGAGTACATAAACGAGAGAGAACCCTGTGACACGATGAAAGTGGGCAGGAATCTCGATGCCAAGGGTTTCGGCGTGGCTACGCCATTGGGATCTCCACTGAGGTAAGAGTAGATTTATACACGGTGTCGTATAATTCGTTATTGGTATGGTTCACGTTATCAAAGTATTTTTATTTTATAGAGACCCAATAAACCTAGCAGTGTTGTCGCTGAAGGAAAACGGCGAATTAACGAAGCTGGTGAACCGATGGTGGTACGACAGAACCGAATGCAGGCATGGCGACAAACAGGATGCCTCCAGAAACGAATTGTCCTTGAGCAATGTGGCAGGGATATTCTACATTCTCATCGGCGGCCTTCTCTTAGCGTTGGCTG
Source organism: Lasioglossum oenotherae (assembly GCA_028455765.1). NCBI lineage: Eukaryota > Metazoa > Arthropoda > Insecta > Hymenoptera > Halictidae > Lasioglossum > Lasioglossum oenotherae. Next base: position 6,765,634 of record CM052295.1, on the reverse strand, counting down.
TCGCTTTACTCGAGTTCTGTTACAAATCTCACGCGGAAGCTACCAGAGCGAAGGTACGGATTAATTAATTAGCACGTTATAAACAACACTTTACTTAAAATTGCCACGTCAGATAGCGAAAAACAAACAAATTTTAATGTTGACTTAACTGCGGATTCGATGCATTCACGACAAAAACTAATTGATCAAATGCAGACCAGCAAAAATATTTATAGAATTTAAAAATACTGTTGTATTTTTTCCAGCTCATTATAATTATTAAGACGTAAACTAAATATTGGGTTGGAAAGAATGTAATTTCGGTATTCAAAGGTGAAATAAAGCCGAATTTCTTTATTCAAGCGGTGAACTTTAATCAATAAGATATTTTCTTATTTATTGTTTTTGCCAAAGAATCATCGCACGAAAGGGAAAATATTTTATTCATTAAAGTTCACTGGTTGAATAAAACAATTGGGCTCTAATTATTGTAATACCGAAATTACTTTCTTACCAACCCAATACATACGATTTTTAGAACCATTTTGAAACAACATTTTTGAAACCGCAGTCTAAGTACGATTATTAACTAAAGTAAGACAAAAATATTTTTTGCTCGCAGGTAAACACGTTTTGTAAAGGGTTATCGAAAAGTACCTTTAGGATGTTGAATGAGAATATCTGCCAAACGCCATGTTTGTTAATTGTCACTTTCTTGTATTTCTAACCTACAATGATAGACAATTTTAGCAATGGAGTCGTATACGATTGAAGAGCGTGTTAAAGTTATTAAAATTTATTTTGCAAATCAGTGTTCAATAAAAAATACACGTCGTAAATTACGTGATTTTTTCGGCATACATAATCGTCCATCGGAGCGAACAATTCGAAATTTGGTTAAAAAATTTGATGAAACTGGATCTGTTCATGATAAACCAAGGTCTGGCAGACCAAAAACAGTTCGTTCGAATGAAAACATTGCTGCTTTTCGTGAAAGTGTTGCTATAAATGACCCATAAACATCAATTTCACATCGTTCTCAAGAATTGAGCATTTCTTGACCATTTGACAGATATCGTTTTTCACACATAATTCTCATTGACGATACCTGATGATTAAATAAAAAACACCAATTAAATTAAAAACAGTATGTATTTTATGTGTAAAAAAGCTTCCTATAGTCTATTTTGGATAACCCTGTACGAATAAATGTGAAACAAGCCTACATATAAAACATTATGTCCTTTAACAAAATTATTAATAATGGGTTTAAAAAAATAATTACCAGCACGAGAGGTTAATCGACTTTTCTAAGAGCTGAATGTATAATAAAAGGAGCTCGGTAATGTTCCTAACTAACAATTTCAGAAAAGCTTGTTACGCTCTATAAATTCCGAAAACATTTGTTAAATTGCCACTAAAATTTCTGCCTGAATAATCTCTTGAGAGATGTTCAAAGCTCGGTTTTAAAAAATCTTTGGTTTCGAAAGACGATTAGAGAATAGCCGGTAAGTAAAGTGTTAAAAATCGAACAGGATAATTGACTTTCTGCTGCAGCAATGAACGTTCGGTCTTGCAGATACCTTTGTCAGATGCGATGAAGGCGAAAGCCCGACTGACGATCGGCGGTGGTCGAGATTTCGACAATGGCCGGGTAAGTGACGGGGATCATTAGAGTTTCGTTGGGACATGTTGCCGCGTCTAGAGTGTGCGAGTTCGTAGGATCATGTTGGCGACGGATGAGCGACGCGACGGTTGAATCAAGTATTCCGTCTCGTTGAACCGATAAAAGCGGTTGGAACACGCATTCACTCGACGTGGTCCGTTCTTCCGAGGCAGAAAAACGCATAAACAGCCCTCCCCTACCCCCCATACATTTTAACCGTTCGCTTCTCCGGAGCCAACGATCTCGATGTATCGTGTAACATAGAACCGTAAACGGAGACCAAGGGTGCATTATACATACCGTGTAATACAGAGCCTATACATACAAATATAGATGTATATACAATACGTATACGTATACATAGAAGCATACAATAGAGTACGTATAGCATGCAGTTAGCAGAGTGTAAGCAGTCGACATACATTGTAAATGGAAGACGATCGAGAATTTCGTGCTAGGATGGGGTTCTCGACGGCACGATCAATCGAGGAACGATCATCGATCGTTGTTCATAGATCGTGTGTGTTCATAGATACGAATACAGAGAGTATACAAACATATGCGGGCTGAGTCGTCCGACATTTATACCTAAAACGTCCTCGTTGTCTTCAACCCTATCGTGACAATGATAATCCCTATCCTTTTAACAGTCAGTGTTGGGCAAATTTTATTCTAAATAATAAATAATTAAATAATAAGTAAACGTATGAGTTTAATTGCAAATAATAACTAGAATTTTTATTTAAATAAAAGTAATTAATTAGTAAATTTATGTATTTAAATAAATCTATTTATTGCCCAACACTCTGTTAACACTAAACCTACCACCACAGTTCCAGATTTATTATTTTACGATTAGTGATATAATAAAAATAATTTCATAAGAAATGATTGTATAGATTATCTTTAGTGAAGCACATATAACAATAGGAGCTGCACAAAATCTAAACAAAATCAATTTTGTCATTTTTATAAGGGAACATGTACCAGTTACTTCTAAGGCTCGGTAGGTTTAGTGTTAAACCAATCAGCTTGAAGATAAAACATATATTAAATATTATATGTTGTCCATTTTTACTAAATTGAAATAAAATTGTGTTATCAATACTTGTGTTAATTCCAATATACAATAAATATAAATTTTCTGTCTCAACCACAGAATTATTAACAACGAAATTTTCTAATCATTATAGCAATAAGCTTCCTATTTAAAAATTAAAATCTTTCTGAAATACTAGGTTAATATTCAATTCTGCGAAGAATGAACAATTTTGTTGCAAAAATTACAGCCGATTACGGCTCTGGACATGATCTTGAGAAAGAATCTTTTCCTGTCAGTAACAGTCCCTCTGATGCGAACATTCCATACCCTAAACCTTTTCTCGTTAAGAAATAATGAAGATATTTTCATTTTAAATGTCTGACGACTCACTCTGTGTGCAGAGTGTCAACGAACGGGTTGGTGCAATCCCGGAATAGGTGGCTTTGGACAAACGTCAACTTGAGAACAATAATTAATATGATTATGTTTATTATAACTAATTTTCGTGTGGATTCACTCGTTTTCGATTTGCACTAACGGGAGCCTCCTCCATAATGAAATACAAACACGTAATGTTGGTTGCGACATAAAATAACGAAATACAGTAAATCCTCTATGGACGCAAAAGTCTCAGGGAGGTTCGTTTGCATCGATCGTCGAGGGACGCTATTTGTTTTATCTTCAAAGGCCGAGCCGAACGTGGAGAAGGACAGTGTTTTTCTTTTTCATACGCTGTCCTTCCTTTGAACTGTTCCGACGACTGCGACTCTCCGCGTCGCATTAGTAGTGGTTCACACCGATATATCCGAGCCGAGATCAGATTACTACAGTGGAGGGGATATTTTGTTTTGCGTCTATCGTGTAGCACTGATTTACTGTACATAGTCATAAACTTATCGAGCTCCACTAAATATTATGCTTTGCATTTCATTGTGCAGGAGGGTCCGGATTGCTGACACTCTATATGTTTATTTACGATAGATATACATATATACATAAATGCGTGCGATGTGCGGCTGGCTGGATGTGTTGCGCTATTTTCTATCTCCATCTATCAAACCTCTTCTCTATCCTTCTCTCTACATCTATCTCTTTGTACTCGATGGATGCAGGAGACGTATTTGCTCGTTCGCGCGGTTTTTTTCTACTTTTATTTTTGTCTCTAGTGGTACGGACTGCAGAGTTAGACGGAGGATGCATGCGCCTTTCCCGGGACCATAAGTGAGTACTCTCGTCCTTAATTTAAATTCCCACTTTCTGTATTTATTCGTTCGGTATGATTCTCTTTATCTCCCCCGCTTCTTGTGTACATGGCTTAAAGTAGCGTTCCTTCACACCATACATACATAGACACACACTCACACACACACCAGAACTTCTTCCTAGGTTTCTACGATGCGGAAGGACGTCGACTGGTTGACCTTTTTCTGACAGTGCCATTTCAGACATTTCTGTACTAGAACCACCTTCGTGGAGGCCCACTATTGGTTAACATATGTCCGACCACGTGACTATAAAATTAGTCATTTGGTCACCAATCGTTAAAACCAAATAACTAATATTAGTAGTATCAGTCATGTGTGATAACTAGACTACGGATCTTTATGCGAATATGGCTTTTGTAAATTTTAAAATGATGCTAGGATATAAAAGAATTTAGTACGATTTTGATTCATTTCAGATCTAGAAAGGCTACTACCACGGAAAAGAAGATTTCATTTGATTTGATTTTCTTAAAATTCGTTCACAAAAATTGCAAATTGCATAAACGCCCACAGTCTAGTGATAATATGACAAATAAAAATATAAATTGGAACGAGCTAAAATAATCGATCAACGTTTACGAAAGATGATCATGCAGTTTATTGTAATATGTAAGAATGAACAAGAAATGAACGAAGAAAATTACCCTTCATCATCCACGTGTCCCTCCTGCTATTTGATCCTTCTTTCACATATCAAGATGTTTAATTACGCAGAAATACAAAAGCTTCTTAGAGCAACGAGCCTTGGCTAGAGAAATGAGCATGGCTTAATTGAGACATTCTAGCGGTCCATGTAACCGAGGTATGGTTTGTGGAATCGCATGTCGCTTTTAAAACTAGTGCTTGTAGATTACAGAATGCGAAACAGAATTATTTTCACTGTATTCTTCCATAATGAAAGAATCAACGCCTTCTCATTCGTCTCTTCTGTCTGCAGAAACTGATATCAAGTATTTTATGCACCTCTGTCATTAAGTTTACGGCCGCAATTGAATTTCTAATCATTCGGTCACGTTTATCGACTGGAAACGAAATTATACTTAAATCCATTAAAACTACTCGAAAAGCACATAGAGGCACGATTACTTCTAACTCTATTCTTCTATAATATGTACGACCATGTTACTAATTCCTTCCCTCGTTACACATTCTCTTCACATAGAACGATTAACAAAAACAATATTTCTCTCAAGATTAATATTAATCTGAGATCTACACTTCAGCGTTGACAATAGGAGAAAGTTTTTCTAAATACAGTAGTTTTACAAAATTTTATTCTAGATAAAAAAAAACTATAAAGGGACGCCAAGAATTATCTACAGCACAGTATAAATGGAAATCTGATACTACACTTTAAAAGATTTCTCCGAGGATAGATTCATTTCGAATACAACAAAAACTTATATGTCCTAAACTTATTTTGCAATGAATAACTGTTTTTACTTAAGTAAAATCATTGGAAACATTCTGAGTAACAAAAAATTAGGTACCATCAAACCTAAATGTCTACTTATTCATCTTCGCTATACTATAGCCTGTTTTCCGAAGGAAGGGACCTAATCTACACTGCTGGTCATAGTAACTCCACATTCCAACGAACTTACTCAAGTTATTATTCTGGACTGTCAGTGTACTTCAAGTGTCTTCTTTCAAAGAATGGACCACAATAGTAGAAGTTACTGTCTAACACCAATTTACTTCAGAAAGTCCATTAGGTTGACCCTACATCATCAGCACTATAACTTTGCATAAATACCCATCGAAACTTCACTCACAACAAAACTAATCGCACACTAACTAGGTCCTACTTACCACACACCGAGTCTTCAACAGAGATGCCAGTAAATTCGAAATAGGGTCCGGCAGTACAAAAACGATCTCTCCATATACAGGATGTCCCAAAAATGTTGTACTTGGAAGGGGTGATTCCCGAGTTCACTTAAAGTTACGTTTTCCTTTACGAAAATGCTGTGCGCGGCTTTGTTGAGGAGATATGAACGAATAAACACGGACCAATCACGAATCACAGTGGGCGTGGTAAGTTGACTATGGTAGCGCACTGATTGGCCCGTGGATTTCGTTAATTAACACTAAACCTGCCACTGCCGGACAAATGACCGGTTTTATATTTTTCATTTCACATTTATTGAAATTATTGCTTGCATGGAAATTGTTTCAATCGATTTCTTCATCCAAGCATATATTCTAATACAAATGGAAAAATATCTAAATAAATTGTCATGTCATTTCTATAAGCTAAAACATTTTCATCGCTTTTAGTGCTCGGTAGGATTAGCGTTAATTAATCTTGAAAAAGCCGCGGAAAACATTAGATTTTCATGTTTACTTTTTATTATCGGTTCGGATAATAGAATTTTTACTAAATCGTGGAACAAACAAGCAAATGTGCCGAATTATGTCATGTTTGGACTCATTTCAATCAGGAAAATATCACAAGTTTATTGGTCAAAGTTCCATAAGAAAAACAAAGTTTTGATCGATGATCGAGCTTTTGGACTCCTGAAGGTATGCAGAGATCTGAGACAGTCACGTAGACGATGACAATGTAAGCTGCACCAATTATAAACAGTCTAATTAACGATGAAGGGGAGCAGTTCGTAGAAGCTCGCCAAGGTGTGACCTCTATGCAATAAACTTTCCGGTGACGGGGACAAATTGTTCACAACTATCGTGCACATCTTTAGTATACATATACCGGGTGAACCACGAATCGTGATCAGTAGAGATTACTCTGTTATTAGCAGTCCGATCGAAAATGTTTTTATCAGCTTTTGCATGGTTTCAAGATAGCTTTAACGTGATCATGAAACATTTTTCGTCAACTCTTCTTCTTAATGTTTTTGTCACGGCCACCTTGAATTTTTTGCAAATAACCATATAATTTTTTTACGCCTATCTGTTAGAGGATTTCGAGGCGAATTCGGAAACGCATCATAACATTTAAAAAATTGCAAAAATGATATTGCGAAAATTGCTTCTCTGATTCTTTTTTTACAAAAGATTTGGTATAATCACGTGAAACTTTTGGAACCTACACTGACAAAAAAATCCTGTCGAAGCAAAAAGAATATATGTTGATTGAATAAGATGTACTATTGAATAGTGCCAATATCATATGAACTTATTTTAATATTTAATACTATTGAATTTCAATAGCAAAACTCACTTCCGCCAATCATATAAGCCAATAGCTTGACCATCAATGTTTTCAAAAAAATAAGATATGGCCCCAAACTAATTCCAGTATAAATCAATACATTTCTCAAATTTTTTTAACAACATATCTGATTGAAGGAAAAAAAGAAATATTACGAATAATAATATACGGTATTGAATCAAATAATATTTTCAATCATTTCATGACAGACAATTCAAATACATCACGATTTGCTTCTAAATTTCATACTATTGAAAAGAATTCATTGATATTCGCGTGTTATTTAAGTAACTACTTTTTTTTCTCAGTGTACACAGCTAATAACAGAGTAATCTCTGCTGATCGCGACTCGTGGTTCGCCCTTATAGAATCGTCACTGTGTACGTCAGTTTCCCCTGAAATCCGTAACTGCCGGTCCCTAAGCGACAATTTTGTCGTTACCCGTGGCATCGCTGGTCACTTATCAGATCAAGCAGAGTCCCGGCGGCTAACCGCAACCACCGTTGAATTTCTAGTACTACGCACCGGCAAACGCGATTGGCAATACCGAGGGCGACCAGGTACACAGCAATACGCATACCCAGGTGTAAATTACCTGGATTCGCCAGGCGACTCGCCTGCCATCTCCCTGCCCACACCGCCGCCACCGCCTGCGATGGCAGCATTGCCACCACCGCCACCGCCACCCAGAAGACCGCGAAGGAGCGTCACCTTCGCGGAATCGCCGCCGAAGAGCCCGAAGAGGATCAAATTCTCGCCGTTCCAGCGTCGGCCGAGCAACATGATGCTCGACATCGCGGTGCCATGGACACCGGCGTCACCTCGGGTCTGGACCGGCCGTATCGGCGACGACAAGCCGGAATACGTAATTTAAAAGACACCGCACGAAACCATAGCAACCTCCGTTCCGGTTGGAGTTCGCCGAGAGAGCGTCCTCTCACTCTCTCTCTCTCTCTCTCCACGAGCAACCGGCGATCCTCGATCCGCAACCCTAACACCGCGTTTGCCGATTGTCGAATCTCCGCGACTCGCCGTTTTCTCGACGCTTCCGGTGCTCCTCGAGGCTTGTAAGACACATTCGAACGCGTACTCGTCGATCAACTTCCGATCTGACCTGATATTTCGAAATGCTCGTGGAATCTTCAGAACTTTCTTAACCCTTTCCATAAAAAAATGTTGTACTTCCTTGTAAGAACAGGTTCCCGAGGTCATTCGAAGTAACTTTCTCCTTTGCGAAAATGTTCCACGTGGCTTCGTTAACGAGTTATCGAGGAAAAACACAGACCAATCAGAGCGCGCCTACTGTGAGCGGACCCCGGCTCGGCCAATGCCCACGCCACGCTTAGATCCGACCCGCCCTCAACACTAGTCGCACTACTCTAATTGGGCCGTGTTTTTCGTGAATTACTCCGCAACGAAGCCACGGAGAACATTTCTGTAAAGGAAAAAGTTGTTTCAAATAACCTGAAGAATCGTCCTTTAGAATTACTACATTTTTGGGACAATCTATACAACGATAACTTCACAGGCTTGAAAGATCAGTTTTAGAAAACAAATATTGTTATATTAAGTTGATTGCAAATATACCTGAATAGTTTCAATATAGAATATTTTTTTTTAAGCGATTTATTCATCAATATTTCTGATAAAGTGATGTGCGAAATTTCGGGTTCCAGTTAATCAATAATTACTCTATAAAATCGGAAATGGAAACACGCAGTTGTTCATACTTCCAGTTAAGCATACCCAGTATGGACATTAAATGAAAATCTTTCCCCCCACTCCGCACTAATTTAAATAACGTCATTTCCCCGTAAGAACAGTACTCGAACAGCAAGAAATATTTCGTCTAATTCGAAGTTTGGCGAGTTCTCGAAACGATTCGAGTGGTTCGAATGTGTCTGCAGCGTGGCGAGCGAAAGCAGAATCAAACGAGGAGAAATCAAAGAAGAGATTCAGTTGTTTCGCAAAAGTTCCTCCGTGCTCGAGTCGTGCTTGCGCGAAATAAAATGGTTGACAAGTTGTGTCGGGCTCAAGCGCGACTCCGTGAATAATCGAGTCTTTGTTTAATTGGACGAGTAATTTTCGGAAGCTGGAGGCCCGAGAATTCGTTCGGGCAAATAGAGACAGAGAACCGTTTCACGGCTGATATTAGCGAGGACCGTGTTGGCCCGGTGCGATCTATGGATCGATGGTCCTCGCTGTCAGTCGGATTTGTACATTGTATATAATCGTAATCAAACGAGACGAATCAAAAGCAGACGTAACACAGTCGACGAAACCGGTCGCGACATTCGATAGTAGAATCCGATGGTCCTGGGGTAGGTGCATGTGCAACCAGCAGCTCGAACGACATACTATTACTGCCATTTTCCGTGAGAACGAATTCACCCGTACTGCACCAGGCACAGTCACACGAACACACAGTACACGGAACAGTTACACGCACCTAAACAAACAGCGTACATTATATATATATATATATATATATATATATATATATATAATGAGGGAAGTACACGTCGACCGGAAGCGATTCGATAGAAAGAACTACGAAGACACAGGGAATGATGAAGAGATTCCGATTTGGGGAACATGTGCAAGAGGGTTGGGCACTGATTGGTACTTTTAGTTCGACTAATTGATTGGTGCGATTAAATAGATTAACCCTTTGCAGTCGGAACAATTTTAACTTGGAAATTAAACATTTCTTCCGACCTAGAATAATTCTATTGTATATGATTTTTTTCATTTTATGGATATGAAAGTACCTCATACGATACTTAAATGTGTAGTAATTGATTAGATATACCAGCATATTTAACAATGTAAACAATATTGCGAATACAGCAATTTGCTGCTAAGGGCTAAACGATTTAATCGACACATGTGTCGATCGAATTGGAAGGGAGGAAGATTTAAATTAATCGTTAGAAAAATTTGATCCACAGTCACTTTTGTAATTTTATGGTGGATGTTAATTGGAATGTCAGATGGATGATTAAAATTCAGACACATTTGATCACTAATACTCCCTCTGTCCCATAGTAATAGTAGCAAGTGAATATTTAAATGCAGCATTGTAAAAGTAAAATGAAAAGAAACAAGTTATGCTGGAAGCAATGAAGAACGATGTTACAAGATGTACAAGTTTGAAATGCAGTAACGAAATTATCGAAAAATCCAGAGAGAAACTATCTGAACACTCGAAATAAAAATTAGGAGTAATATTTTTAATTTATTGTTTAATGTAATCTATTTGGTCGTTGCATATGAAATGTCCGATTGTTTTCAGTGACATGAAACAAACGCAATTTTGTGTACCCAATGTTATCCTATCTACAAATTTCAAGTTTCTCGATTGTATTACGGTAAAAATAAGATATTATAGTCATTCATGTTTCTCATTTACAAGATTTTTATCCTGATTTTGTAGTTCTTTTTACCATCAACGACTAGTACGTTAATTAATCACCACACTTTGACCAAAAATCACATAATGCTATCGTCAATAAGTTATTTTTCCAGACATATAAAAGGAACACACGACAGTCGCGTTGGTTGACGTTGAAATAAACTTTATTTAAAAGTAAAATTACACAATAAATATAAAACTCTAATGAGATCTAACGAATTAATTCATTTAGACTTTGCTCGATTGTTATTGTAATACGTACTCTGATAAAGATATTTATTAAATCATTTCTTATGAAAGCATCTTTATAATTTCATTAATTGTGAAATAAAAAATCTAGAACCAGTCATTCGACCGGTCGACGTACGTTTAGTGTCAAAGTTTTATACATATAATAAACCTACAACATCGAAACGTTTTCTAAGAGTTGCATTCTAAAATCGAACATTTCATATGCAACAACCTAATAGTTTTTTGATAATAAATGTTGCATTCTATATTTATATTCTCTTGTTACTATTATTATGGGACAAATTAAATTCATCGATTGCTACTATGATTAAGGGACAGAGGGAGTAGCTATCAACATGATTAACGATTGGTCGATGACTCGTTAATGAGATTAGTGCCCGACACTGTGCACTGATTGCGGACATAAGCTAGAGCCGAAGGGAAGTGGTCGGTCGTGACGCGAACACTACTATTAACGATTACCATTATTCCGATTACTATTACGGCTAGGTTTTATTATGGAATCACGGTTGGTTATGATGATCGTTGTACACCGGTGCAATTATGTTTGTCGAAATCTCGTGAAAATGGAACCTCGTCGCGCGAGAGGTGAGCAAATGGGAACCCCTGCACACTGGAGCCGCGATACGTTTTTTAACTGACAATGGTGAGTAATCACATCGATGCGAGAGTACTGCGTGTGTGATAAATAATACATATATATATATAAATATATATATACAAAATATAAATATACGTACGTATAGACGTTTATCGAAAGATGTACGATGTGAAAGTTGAGTGCTGGATGTTTGAGGAACACGTGAGCATAGATTAACCGTGTAAACGTATTAATTAAGTACCTATCACTGCCAGTTCGCGCCGATCCGATTATCCGAAAACCGAGAGAGGGCGAAGGAACTCCGTTTTCCCTGTCAGTAGTACGACACCACACTTTTTACACTTTGCTGTTCTATGGGTCTACCTTTATGCGTCGTCGGATCGCCGTGATCTGGCTCGATGAATGACGTGTACGGCCAAGATTTTTCGTGCCAAAGACGATCTCTCTCTCTCTCTATCTTTCTCTCTCTCTCTATCTCTCTCTCTCTCTCCCTCTCTTGATGATGACATCCGATGCTACGTCACGTCCGATGTTTGCGTCGCTTCCGTGCCGAACGAGATTAGGCGACCGCGATATTTGAGAAAGGAACGGGCACTTTTTTTGCACTTTGGATATACATACATATTGAGGTCCTGTCGAAGGGTTGGTTCGACGATCAGTCGCGAGTGCCGTCGTATGACACGAGATCGAGCAGATTGGAAATCCTGTCGAGTATGGAAAGTATATGCAAGTCTTCAATAAATATGTAACAGGAGAAGCAACTGGGTGTACGTGATATTCATTCAAGACTCCTATTTGTTGTTACTTTTATTTTCGTTATCGAGGTTCGTTAAGGAACGATGATATTTTATATACGGTCTTAAAGACGTGGAACATGTGTTCAGAAAATGTACATTTTTCTAGTCGATCTTTATATATGCAGGATGCTACATAATAATACTAACGATAAGTACAGTACTGCCCGCTTTTAATGTCTGATTTCGTGGTGTTTTTGTGTATTCTATTAAATGCAAGCAACATTGTTAATTATTATCTTAAATTATTTTGTCATTTATCTATCATTTCAATAAACTTTTACTTCAATGGCTAAGACATTTTAAATACTGTATCAGATCTGACATTTGTAGATGATAGAATTTTATCAATAATGTTGAAGTAACTAGGCGATGTTTAGTTTATTTGTTTCAACGTTTCGGGTCTCGATAGTTGAATACACTTTTTACAAATTTGTATTACTTACGGATAAACGTTTTCGAAACAAATTTACTGTCCCATATTGTAATAAGAATTTCATCATTCTGAATAGTATACACAAGTTTTTCTATGTATAAGATAGTTCATTTTAGACGTTAGCATAAGCCACTTGAATTTTCGAATGACGGATAACAAAATGAAGTGAAATAATCATTCTATTATTTACACTACTTGCCCAGACAATAATATGTCTCTGAAAATGATTAAATTCAAGTGAAATTGTTGAATACCATCAACCACAGAATAAGAAACGCGACACACTCTAGGATTGGACAAAGTATTTTACCGTAAACGAAATTAAGAAAGTTATGAAATAATAATTAGTTATTACAGTTAAACCAAAAGGTAGAGAAACGTATGAATAGTTTTTCTAATGAAATGACACCTAAGTAAGACCGAGATGAATAAGGATTTCAAAATTTATTTCTCAAGACTTTATTAATCAGCATACTTTTCAGTTTCTATTATGATTTACAATCTACTCAATTCATAACGAGTGAGAATGTACTCGACAATATTGCATAGTAATAATAAGGATTTCAAAATTTATTTCTAAAGGCTTTTAATCAGCATACTTTTCAGTTTGTATTATGATTTACAATTCACTCAATTCATAACGAGTGAGAAAATGTACTCAACAAAAAAAATGTTGTATAATTTAATATTAATTCAATGCTCACAAGAAATCGGTGTCCAGTCCAAATATTTAAACAATATTCTACATTGACTCAACACTGGCGACATTTTCTTGCATACTAAAATTAATAAAACCCGCGAACACGTGCATAAAGCGGATGAAATATCATCGAAGATCGGATACCGTCGTAGCATCGATCGCGTCTATGAGAGAAGGAATCGCAGAGCCAAATTGCATGTTGCGACGTATAAAACCATTTTTATGGGATACACTATCAAGTCGTTTGATTAGACCTCACTTCACGTGTTTGTTTGCCGAAGGAACTGCCAATAACGATTACCAAAAATCACGCCAATTACCTGATAACAAGCCAAACGTACATGTGTCTTCAGTTTCGTGCACGATCTCTCCGATCGTTTCGGAATTTCGGTAGTAGATCGAGCGGGGTTAGAGAGGGGAGGGTGGTTAATTGAAACAAGCCGATAGAAGTTTTATACGTGGCAGCGATGAGACCGATTTAACTATCATATCGCCAGATTTCTCTTATTACGACTAATTGTTATCTATCACCGGTTACTAACGATAGATAATGCGTATTATCGGGTATCGAGTCGTTAAAGACATGGTAAAACAATACGCATGATGCGTACCTAATCGCATTCGCCCGAAGCGTTATCCCTGGAATAGATCTACCAACGAGTAATCAATTATTTTTTATTCGACAGATCAACAATATATAGTTTACTTTCAGTTATAAATAGACTCCCGCATGCATTCGTAACAAAAAATGAGTAATTTAAAACAGCATGAACATTAGAATTTAAAAATATTCTGGAGCTATTAAACATAATGAGAAAGAAGATTAATTTCGCTCTAATTTTGTTGCAATCAAGAAAATCTCTATTTTCTATAAAAATACGCTGTTTATATAAATGATGGATATAATAAAAAAATAGTCGGTTATTCATTGGTACGTCTAATGTATGGCACGTTCAACTTTCACACGTGACCGAGGAACGAGACTCTACAATCTCGACCGAAACAGAGATCGAAGCGACGAAGCCCGAATTTTTGTTCAAATCTCACGCCAAAAATGTCGAAATGCGACGGCATCTTTGTTCCCCCCCCGATCGTTGTCGTTAACGTTTCCATGTTGATGTTCGTTGTGACTTTTTTCTATCCTCGAATTATCCGACGACGAACGAGTCAGCTCACGTCTGAGATTAATGAAAAGAAAAATATGGGGGTGTGCGGGTACCTGAGGTTTCGGGCCGAAATTCGTGGGATAGGGTCGGATGGAGTCAAATTTGAAATCCGAAAAATTTGTAATCACTAGACAGCGGATCTTCATGCATTTAGAACAAAAATGAGCAGGTGAAATGAAAACAGTGAAAACAGTAGAATAATTGAAAAATTTTGTCATATTATTTTCAACCTTTTATCCGTGATGACAAAGAAAATAAATTTCTATTTCACTCCAGTTTGTTATAATTCGGGTAAAGCAATTTTAGTTTGCATAAAGATCCGCTGCCTAGTAATCACAATACAGTTTTGCATTTTAAATTTTCGGGTACCCGAGCTTCATAAATTTTTAGAATGCCGACTTGACCCGACCAGAAGTACCCGAACTTTATAAATTTAAAAATTCGAGAAATTGGTAATCGTATTAAAATGTTGAGTTTTAAATTTTCGGGCACCCGAACTTTATAATCTTTCGGGATACCGATTCGACCAGACTCGAGGTACCCGAAGTTTATTGAAAAACCGAAAATTTGTAATCACGTTGCGATTTTGCACGTTCAATGTTCGGGTACTCGAGCTTTACAAACTTTCGGAATCCCGGCCCGACATTTCGGTACCCGAACACTCTTGAAAATATATACATATATACAAACGATATAACAATTCCCGCATACCGTCCCGGCGTCGTTGCGAACACAGTTCAGAAGACTGCACCCGTTCTCCATCTGTTCCGAATTAACCAGACATTCTTCCGTTTTTTGTATGTGGAAACTCATCGAGAAGAAGAACGATGTTGTGCAATCGATAATATAGCGTGTAAATACTCTCCATGAACGATTCTCATCACTGCGGCGATCGTGCTAATAATATCAATCAAGATTTTTTAATTTTGTATAATAATAAGGAAAAGATCATCCGTGAGAGATTTGATCCGAACGAATAGTACAATTGCGATGAAACTACAGTGGTGGTCGCAAGAAACTCACACGACTAATATTTCTCTTTACGTCGGACAGTCATATTAAATTAGAATTATAGTACTCGAACGCATTTGGTAAAAGACGCAGCGGTAATCTCAAAGTTTCTTTCAAGTGACACTGAAGGCATACAACAATATTCTCGTGTAGAAATGACATTGAAATGGGGAAAGAGTTATCACTATACTGTGGATTATTGTGCACTGAAAACGAACATTATATAATGACACATTCGTTTTCGTACATCCCGTAAGCAGTAGAACGAAATATCCCTTGAATCTGGTGTTGTGTAAGATAGTCAAGGTGCATAAACGTTCACAGGCTAATCGTAACGAAACCTATTCGTCTGGAACTATTTTTTAATGTTTACATTTCTGTATCATACCCCGTGTGTCCATCCTTTTATGCGACTTATATATACAATACATATATTATTACGGTTCATTCGAATGTACTTTCTCTGTATTTAAGCTGTAACTGTTTTCATTATCGCTGGACTGCGGATTTTATGTATTCATGGTATATATGATTGTCTAAAGTATATTACAGTAAAAAGTTTAATAAAGTTGAACGACGTTCTCATTTTATTTGGATCCTGTCGGACACTAAGTACTAGATCTCTCGTTCCACAGTCTAGGTAATAGTGTTCATTGTCTTTCTCTTAACCACCATTGTAGGTTCGATGTGTCGAGAATAATCGGTAATTACTGACCCTTTGTCTTGATTTCTTTCGAGACTGGGCGTGCGAGAAGTACTTCATCATTAACTTAATAATAAAAATTGTCTGCGTTTGTTCAGTGTTGAAAGAAAAATGTTGTACTTCCTTGATAGGTTCCCGAGATTATTTGAAACAACTTTTTCCTTTGCGAAAATGTTCTCCGAGGCTTCGTTAACGAGTTATTAAGGAGAAACACGGACCAATCACAGCGCGCCTGCTGCGGACGAATTCCGGCTCGGCCAATGTCAGCGTCGCGCTCAGTGGGGCCTGCCTCCAAGGCGGACCCAGTCCATTTTAGTCCGTGTTTTTTGTTAATAACTCCTTAACGGAGCCACGGAGAACATTTTCGTAAAGGAAAAAGTTATTTCAAATAACCTCAGGAATCTCTCCTATCAAGGATGTACATTTTTGAGACACCCTGTACTTGCCTCACCTATCTTACGTGTTCATTCCTGTTAGTATTCCAGCAACAATGTCATAAAGGTTATAATAAAAAGATTGGGGAGTATTTACCGAGGTCCAGTGGAGTAGTCCCGTGTTAAGTCAGACACAGCGGCGTAGTACATTAATGAAAGATTTCAGGTGGGCGAAGAAGAAGCACTCGCCCGAATAAGGGGCGCGAACGAGATCACGCCGAAGACGGTGGATTGATCGAACAGTGATAATCCAACAGTAAAAATTAATAATGAGAACGAATGAGAGAAAAAATATAGCGTCTTCCAGATTGCGTTTCCGCTGATCGGTGCATTAAAAGTTACGCTTCTACCTTCGATTCGAGTATCCTTCGTCATCTCCCGTACCATTCCGTGGCACGATACGATCGATTCCCTTGTAAACCGTTGTATACCAATCAAATTTGTCACAATACAGGATCGTTTATTTAAATGTACACTACCTTGTGTCTACTCAGTCATTGATGTTTGCCCCTTTCACCCTCTAGGACTCTGCTAAGCGGATTTTATGACTAAAATGAGTAGGTGAAACTTAAAACAATAAAAACATTTTAAAAAATGTAAAAATATAGGAACGTTATTTTCACTCGAGTAAAATTATTTACATGAGAAATAAATCTCCGTTTGGCTTCATTTCCATGCAAATATATTATTTTTCAACCTATTAAACATATTGAGAGAGGAAATAAATTTCTATGGTTGCAATTCAGAAAATTTGTATTTTGCATAAAGCTGTCTAGTAATAACAGTTTATTACTAATTTTTCCCATCTGAAGGTTCGCGCATTATTAAACTGTATGAATTTATCTATCATTCATTTCGTTAATTTATTATGCCATTCATAGGACGAGAGAAGGCAGATACCATACATTGTTTGTACAAGCTGCTCACGATAATCAAATCTATTATCAACCAACTGCGATGTGTCTGCCTATTAGAAACCGTCCAACCGCAGTGCGGAACCGCATGTAATGATTTATGCAGAGAGTTGTCAGAAATCCTGGCGTACTTTTGTAATTTGTGTTCTGAATTGCGTACACATTGTTCGCGATACACGAAGATAAATGCTGGTTTTGTATTAGATCATTCTCCCGCGGCTAGGCGCACAATGTGTTTATAGATTTTAATCGTATAAACTTCACATGGATTATCCTCATGGATCCACTAATGTTCATGTTTGTACCTCCAAATGATGATATTCAAAAATTATAAATTAAATTTCGGAACATCAGCTATTTCTGGGCCCATAGCATGAATAATTATTATTAGACTGCAGGTTTTTATGCAATTATAGCAAAATTGAGTAGATGAAACATAAAATTGTTGGAAATTTTTAAAAATTGAAAATGTTAATATATGATTTCTCCTCTATTAAAATCACTAAGGGAAGAAATAACATCCAATTTGGTTCCTCTTTTCTTGCAATCGATGCAGGCAATTTTTATTTTGCATAAAAATCCGCAGTCTAATAATTCTAATAAATATTATTCTATCAATCGCTGCAAGAAATGACATTTCGATTCACATTGATTTATTAATTTCAAATTTAGTGATCGTGACTTGCATCTCATTATAACTGTCAATTGTTAAATTAATTATTGTTATAAAGCAGGTATATCAAGCAGTGGTTAATTTCAAAATTGACTATGTCCACCCCAAACCAATCTGACAATGAGATATTTGAAAATTTTATTTCTTTAACTTGGTTCCGTTCCGAACAAAATTCAAATTTAACTTTTTGAAGTTTTAGAGACTTGTGGAATCTTTCTCGTGTTAACCATTAACCCCCTGGTGCCTGGGTCTATTTTGAGCGATAATATGAAAATTAATATATACAATTCTAAAATGTTAAACAAATTATTATAAATCGAGATAAACATTTTTCCTTGTCTTGAGCTAGCGGAACGTCTAATGACAGTCTCATTGAATTGCAAATATTGTTACCAGGTCCATAAATATAACTCCAATGCGGCATTTTCGAGCGCAGAGCTGAAAAGCCAGTAAAAAATTTGTAAAAATTAAAGTTGTCTCTAAAATGTGACCCAGTAACATTTACCCAAAGAGAACAAAACTGTACACGAAATTCTAGAACGGGCTTTCAAAACATATTTACAATGTATCCGTCAACAAAACGCCAGTCCCAAAGAAACAGGGACAAAATATTTTTACGACGTTGTATAAATATTACGCCTAACCCTTTAACTCCGTAATTATTCTTAAAGGGGAAACTTCGACAAGTATCGTTAACAGGGTATCTAAAAATAATCGAACGCCATGGTCGTTGAGCCACCTTGTTGGCTCCAAGCTTTCCCTTTAATGTCTCTCTAAACATTGATAGAAGTTCCAAATAAATCGAGACGAACAACTTTATTGACAAATATTCTCTCCCAACGATAAAAATGTTTCAATAACATCATTTCCCATCAAATTGCTTAACTGTTGCTAACCATTGTCTGAAACTTGTTTTCCAATGTCTTTTGATAACCGACGACAGAAATTCTGAAAAATTAATTGAAGAAACCGCAATACCAGTATTTTATCTCCAGATTATTATAATCAAATATTTCATTTTGTGTCGCAGATTGTTGGAAATATTTTATGATTCAGATTCTTGAAACACAAATTTTATCTCCACATTATTATAATCAAATATTTTATTTTGTGTCGCAGATTGTTGGAAATATTTTATGATTCAGATTCTTGAAATACAAATATCGTTTTTTGTCAAATTACGACAAAAAACGAAACTCGATTTTTTACATTGGAATAAATCACAAAAACCGAACGAACTTATTTGCCAACCCAATACTATTTTTCAGCCGAATAAAATGTAAAATACTAACTTTGAAATATTTATTTCGCATCTTTGTCTTAAATAGAGCCTATCAAAAAGTTGCATAAATTCTTCGATCTCCGATCTAAGCTGTCGATAGTGGTCGAGATTGTCTGAATGCGACCGAAACAGGAGTACGAGAATCTATGGAGAGATTCGACGTTGAAACGACGAGTTGGCGTGTCCCGTCGATATGAAAGATCGAGCCAAGTTTAGATGCAGCGCTCGTGACACTGAGACGAGGGGCTCCGGGTTCTTCGAACCCTCGAGAAGATCGGGATTAAACGAAACGAATAGGTTCGGGATAGGTTCTGGTATAATGGATATAGGCGAGCGAGCTAATACCGCGGATCTTGGACGATGACCATCGCGAGACTCGAAGTCGTAAAGGTTCCCGCGACGTCGCGTCGCGTCGTCTATTCGCCGGCATTTGCATTCGAATTATTTCAGCCAAATGGCCGGTGATCGATGGATCCTGGCGGGCCCCTGCTATCCTGCCGGTAGCCGAGCTGCATTCGAACGAGTCGCTTCAGCCTCATTCACATGCTAACGACGAGCGCCCTGTCGATCGATCCGGACCAATCACGGGACGGGATGCCACTCCAGATGTATTATATACATCGGCTATGATGAGCTTGTCGATAAACATTAATCATGATAATTTAAACGAACTTCCTACAGAAGCCCGAGACCGCGTATCGATCCTCGGATACCTGGCAGACCCATGTGACTGCCACGACTGGAGCTTGTCACTCGAATTGCTCGAATTTTACCGAGTGTTTCGGCATTTCGAAGCCATCTCCGTTCAACCATTTATTGTACAGGGTATATAAAAAGTAACGGACGTCATTGGGGTGAATTTACACCAGGGACCAAAAATAACAGTTATTCTAAAATTTACTACGATATAGATCATTAATAAAAGGTTGATTTTTATTGAAATTTAAGATAATCTATATACAAAATATAAAGAAAAAAATTCGAAGAACAAAATGATTAAAAAATATCGATTTTTATACTTTTTTGGTACAAGTATAACAGTTATTAGTGTTGAGAAAATTGGATCCTCCTCGATAACTGTTATCGATGAAGAAGAACTGTTTCGATTGCTCAAAGCAGTTATCGATGAGAGAAGTTCATCTCGATCGCTGATAACAGTTATCGATGAGAGAAATTTATTTCGATCGCTCATAACAGTTATTCGATGAGATAAATTTATTTCGATCGCTCATAACCAGACTGCGCATCTTTATGCATTGATGGCTTATACAAATTTTCAAAAAATGCTGGAGTATTAATAACAGAATTTAGTATGATTTTTATTTATTTATTTCTACAAACACTATTACCAATGAAAATAGAATTTTATTTGGAACTGTTTTCATACAATTTGTCTACAAAAATCGAAGATTGTATAAACATCCGCAGTCTAGTTATAATGATCGAAATGAATTTCTCTCAATTATAATATTTACTTAATATAAATACTTGTTATTCCATGATTTTTTCTTCTGTTTGGTTATAATAGTTATGGTCCCTGATTTACACCTCTGGATCGGGGGACATTTGTACAAGAAACTTGCCGCAAAATTGTTTATGCCAAAGAAAATTATTGCGAAAGTTTGTTTTTGAACTTTTTAAACCAAGACCCTGTCGATCGAGAAGAGAAGAAGTTTGTAAGGAAGAATATGTCGCAAAAATATTGTTACTGATATTAGTTTTTCGAAAATTTGATTGCGTGAAATTATTATCGTCTCCCTGCCGATTCAGATGATTTTGAAGTTGCCAAATATGAACGGAAACCACATATCCACTTTTATACATAAGAACATTAATCCTACATTACAAAATGCTAATTAATATAAAGTATAGGTACTTACAAATTTTTCAGAATCTTCTGCTCCTCCGTCGGATCCACGGCACACTGCCATTTACGCGAATACGTCTTAATAATTGTGAAAGACGAAACACCACACTTTTACACAATCAGTAAACACTGCGCAACACACTTTCAAAAATAGTGACAGCGAAAGAGAAGAAGTTACTCCCGCCACGATCAAAATAGTTCTGCGATTGTCACCTTGCTTCTCTTCGTGAATGGTTAAAGGTTGATTTAGGTGGGGAAATGTAGCGTTTGTTGATTGGACACGGTGAAGGAAATTCCTTTTGGTATTGTCTTCTGTCATCAATGGCGTGATTTATGAGTTTTTGTCTGCTCGTCGATTCGGTGGGTCTGTCGCACGTGTTGTCCATCATGCGTTTTTTGCCTGTTATAACATCCTTTCCAGGTATATCGCCAGAAGTCGGGCCTTTGGGCCCGCGGTAATAATATGAAAAAGTGGTACGCGACGGAACCCAAATGGTTCTCGGAAAATCAATGTCTCCTTTTCCTCATTTTTTTCATCGATCATCATTGTTTGCTGTGAGAGCAATTTTCGCGCGGAGAGAAATCGAATTAATATCGCAGAATCACTCTGAATAACTCTAGAAAAGCAAGAAAAACTCGAATAATATAATATTATCTCTTAAAAATGTTAAAATATGAGATTCTCTTCTCAGTATCGTCCTCAATGGAACAGCCAATTAAATTAAACCACGGGCATGTCGTTTTCATTAATCAAACCAATAATCAATGGGAGATTCAGATTCGTAAAAAAATTTGTCATTAGTGAAACAGAATTATACATCCGTATTATTTAAATATTACGTCGTTAATATTAACCACTACTTCGGATGCCTTTAAAAATTACGCAAGCATGGAAATGGAAATGTTAATATGAAATGAAAATACTGAAATTCCTGCACGATCTACGTACTCTAATATACATATATTTCCAGAGTGGAGACATGACACCTACAAACTTATTCATATTTCAGAACTCTCGAACTTATTTATTAATGTATTCATTTCAAGTATTTCCGAGACTCCGAAACGTGTTCCGTCGTGTACGTTTATCGATAGGAAAATGAAAAGATCATCCACAACGAGTAGACGATATTACAATATTATTTGCGTTTGGTTATTTTCGAAGAACTTGCGCCGGTAACACGTGAACGAGCTTTTTCTGATTAAAAGGACATTTAAACGATGTCGACGCGTCTGAATTGCATTTCCAATAATGCGCATTTCATTAATTGAATGAAGTTACAAGTGCACCGTTTGAAAAATTAAATTTGGACGTGCAACAATGGAATCGTTTTATTGCATTGACTTTAATTAATCGGATGTTCGTTCTCTTTATGCACATTTTTAGATTATCCGAGTGAAAATGTGAATTCTCTACGTGAAAATCGGTTATATTCGAATAGTTAAACATCCACGTATTAAATTAAAATATGCACCCGTTGAATTTGATATAACATTCTATTACCGAGCTATGTTGCTTGAAAATTGATTAGAATCATTATCAAATTAGTCTTGTAGTTATTGTAAAACATTGTGCACACCATTCTGTGTGTAGAAGAAGTTATAAATTGTTAATAAGAAGAACTTTCAAATTGACGTGCAACTAGCTACATAATTCATATAATATTAACATTTGGTATACACAATGCATTAATAGCGAGCACACAGCGTGCTGCTGATTATTGACGCTCGATTCATAAATAATAATGTAGTAACTACACTCGCTCGAATTAATATTAATTGATTACAAATAATATAATAGACGACAATGTGACGAACAGATTCTCAATTTATAAAATAAGTATATATCAGAGTATTGTAACTAGACTGCGGATTTTTATGCAAAACAAAAGTTGTTTACATTAATTGCAAGATATGGGAGAGCTACATAATTATTTTATTCAGTTGAAAATTATACAGAATAGTATTTTTAAATTCTTTAAATAAACTTACTGCTTTGCAAGAAAAAACTGTACCAACAACGACTTGAACAGATCCACAGCTGACAGAATTAATCTAAAGCGTCCAAGAGAAACGTTCCTAAAACCGAGAGAATCATGTCAGCCATAAATACACACTCGTAGTCAAAATCTAAACCCTTAGCACTCGAGTAGTGATTCTGAGGCACCACTAAAAGTTGCTGTACCATTATTCAAAATATTGTTTGCGTTATCAAATATGACCGTATCTAATTAATTACTAAACATTTAGGTATTGTATGTAATATTAACCCTTTGCACTCGAATGGCGACTCCGAGGCGTCAGTAAAAATGGCCACACCATTATTCAGAACAGTTTTAATATTATTAAATTCGTCTGTTTTCTATAAATTAAGTTAAATTTCATGTGCACAATGTAAAAAAGATGTCATAGAATAAAAATGATCTGGGTCGAAAGAAATGATTTTGATCATCGAATTAAAATTACTTCGAGTGCAAAGGGTTGAGGTTAAAATGACTTCGGCTGCAAAAGGGTTACTACAACTAACAAAAGAAACAAAAAGAGAAAGAAATTCCTGAAAATCCGATCGTCGATCTAACTTTGCCAGCGGGGAATTATCGAACAGTGGTGTGGCCAGCCGTACGAGATGAATCGTAGGTCGTTTTATTTACATCTCGGTGGAGGCAGGGTCGTAAAATCTAGGTGTCCGTCCCGCTGGAACCATAAACAAAAGACGGTACATCGTCACGGTTCGATCATCCGTGTTGGCAGAGCAGTGGCACGAGCTCCGGCGTGGTAGGGAGCGGAAGGCAACCCCGGTGAAAATCATCAGGACCTGTAAATAATGTTCGACCGCAACGATTCCCGGTCCTGGTAGCTCCGGGATCTATCGGCTGGAGGACGGTGGAACGCGCGCGCGACCTGGGCCTCTCTCCTCGTGTCTGTTGATCGGGCGTCGTTCGAGCCGCCGCCTCTCGGGGCCGACGCATGCTCAAAACCCTTGTTTATATCGTCCCGCGAGAGAAACAAGCACCTGGGTCGTTGGAGCGTAGAATAGAGACGGATAGAACGCGCAGGCGGGAGAGAGAAGACCGGTCGAAACGGTCGGAACGTGGAATAATAAAGAGTGACGGAGCATGGAGTATAGAGGGGAAGGGGAGAGAGTCAGAGAGAGCGAGGTAAAAGTATGAAAGATGAGGATACCGGAACGATAACGGAGATAGAGGAACACGGATAACGATGAAGTGACAAAGACGAAGGACCGGTGCCCAGGGGTGGTGGGTGCACGGGCACGGGGGATGAAAATTCTACGTGGGAAAATAGTAGACCAGGGAGAAAAGAGACGAAGTGATCCCCTGGTGGGGAATGGGAATGGATGCTAAATATAGACAGGGTTGCCAGGTTGCAGAAACAGCCGCCGCCCCTTTGAGTACTGGGTCGGGTTGGTTCAGCCCGGAGGGGTAACGTGGAGAGAATCGTGGGTCGCCGAGGATGGTGGAGGGTGCAGAAGGGCAGCAAGGTCGCGTCATTGATCGAGGGTGGAAGGGGTGGCCGGTATGACGCTCCTGGTGACGTCATAGCTCGCTACAACCCCCTCGAACTACCCGCAGGCGGCGCCCTCTCTTTCACCACCTCAGCAAGGCCCGTTTGTTGCCTCGCCCTGATACACCTTATTCCCCACTACCCGGAGAGCACAGCCTCCATCCCGCTCCCTCTCTCTCTCTCTTTCTCTCTCTCTCTTCCATCTCCTCCACTTTCTGATTCTCATCCTCCACTACTCTTCTCCACCTCCGCCACCATCACCACCGTTTTCCACCAAACCCTCCTCCCTCCCTTCCCCTCCACTTACCCTCGTGTACCACCATCTTCGCTGTGTGCTTCGCTTTGACTCGCGCTTTTTTTGGCACGCTTTACTTAGCGCTACGCCGCGGTTCGACGCGTTGCTCTCTTATCTCTCCGCCTTTACTAGATTTGCTTCAACCACCCCCCTCCTGCCTCCTCCCCGGGAGTCGGAGCGGAGGGTGAGGATAATTTCGACCGAATATGGAGCATCTCGGACGGGACGCGCGGCTTCCGAGGGTGTCACGGAAATGACACCGCACACCGGCTGCCCCGAAATCGATTAATCTCCATTACAAACTGTTCCAACTGCGATTCACGGTCTACCCGTCGATTCTAATTACGAGTCGTTAGTTCCATCACGCCCGATGCACATACACCCCGTGCACCATTGCCCACACCGTTCTGACCCTTACACTTTCCTAGGGGCTTGCTCTGTGCCTCTTAATATTAGGTGCTTGAATAGGCTTGCAGTTCTTTCGGATCGTAAAGCTTGACTGAATCAAATTCGTGTAAGTGTAACACCTATCCCCGTCGAACGAATGTCGAGTTTCTCCTCCGTTGCGCAGTGGTATGGTAACCGTGACCGTCAATCCAGTCGAATCAATTTGCTGCGCGGAGAATACGAAGATATTCTTGGTCTGCGGTGAACCCTCCGCTACAATAGGTCGTTTCGGCCGCGTGCTATAGCCGCCTGCACAAATTCGGAAGCTTCGAGCTTCGGTGGGTCTAAGCAAACCGGTCTCGACACGTTAGCTACCGGTGATTGTCTTCTAATTCTTCGGAGTCGGTCGTCCATGTATTTTTTAAGGGAACAGCAGTAGCGTCCGATGCAGAACATTTTTATTGTTCAATACTTCTGTGACATTTC
This sequence comes from Lasioglossum oenotherae, assembly GCA_028455765.1. Classification (NCBI taxonomy): domain Eukaryota; kingdom Metazoa; phylum Arthropoda; class Insecta; order Hymenoptera; family Halictidae; genus Lasioglossum; species Lasioglossum oenotherae. The sequence continues at coordinate 6,739,566 of CM052295.1, read as the reverse complement.
GAGAACGTTCACGAGCTTAATAAACTGCGTCCGCAGTCTCTGACGTCTTGGGACGCGTCACAAAGCCTTCATGAAGCAAAAAGCTTTGACGGGGTCGCAGCAGTGCGTCGCGATCTCTAAATTTTGAATTCGGGAGAAGTGCTGGAGCGAAAGTGTCGAGCAGTTCGAGGTGATAACCGCAGAAGCTCTTCCGAACAAATGCGCAGGAGCAAATAGCGTTGCCAAACGGCGTCGAGCGTCGCGTCGCGTCGGTGTGTCGTTGTGCGTTTCTCGCGTGGCCACTGCTGTGGTGTCCGGGGCGAAAAACCGGGAATCTCAGGCGGATCATACATTCTCCTTGAAAAAAATTCTTCCCCGGTTGATGAAACAGTAGAGAGAGAGAGAGAGAGTGGAGTACGAGGATAATAAAAACCTATACCGGGGAAATAATAAAACGCAGAGACACACGAAGAGTCACAGACGAATTCCCGACACGGGCACTCTCGGGCTTCTAGGGGTGGCTCCGGGGCTTGGGAGGTGGGGGGTGGAATAAAAAGTACCGAGAGCGTGTTAGCCGTGATCCGACAAGCCGTGCGTGTTCCGCCGCCGCTTTTCGGTCGGCAGTTTGGATCCCAGCAGACCCGCGCCAGCTTTCTCTCTCTCTCTCGCTCACTCTTCGTCTCTCTCCCTCTCGAGTTCCTAGGCATGACGGGTATAAATTATGCCGCTGGCCTATTTACATGGCTGCCATCCTGGCCAACTCGACCCGGTCGCTCTTCATGGCAGAGATCCCTACTTACGTACGTACGTACGATTCTCCGCATTCGGCGCATTCGATTGTTAAAGGGCGGATGGTAGAGGGAGGCAGAACGCGCGGGATGAAAACGCACGAGAATAAATGTGTTTAACCGATGATGCTGCTGCTCGATTTACGGTATCACTGTGTATGTTACTTTGGACCATGGTTGGGCAACATTAACACTTTGCAGTTGGAACTAGTTTAACTTGAAAATTAAATGTTCGTTTCCGACGTAGATAATTCCATAGTATATGACTTTTTCATTTTATAGATATGAAATTGGATATAAATAACTTTTTTATAATTGTACCAAACGACCTGATTTTTTATAATCAATTAGAAGCATTGATTTATAGAAATGATATGCAGAAAAGATTTTCCAAAAATTATAATTTAAAAGGTCACATGGAAACATAAAAAAGGAATTTTGTTAAACTTTTTAAAATAAATATTTAAATATATGTTTAAATTATAATTTATGAATTATAATTTTTGGAAAATCTTTTTCGCACATCATTTCGTAAACCAATGCTTCTAATTGTTTATACAAAATCAGGTCGTTTGGTACAATTATTAAAAACTTATTTTATTTTAAAGTGCGTACGAATACTTTTTACACCCACTGTAATACCTCATATAATATTTAAATGTGTAGTGATTGGTTAGACACCAATATATTTAATATGGTAAACAAGATTGTGAATAGTACAGCTATTTTTAGTGGTGACTCTCTGAGGCACCCGTCGACTGCCAAGGGTTAAAAAGATGTGGGCTATCACAACTGCAGTATCAGAACTAATTACTTTTTAAAAATTGGGCCAAACAACTGGAGTCTTTTCTGGGACGATAGGAGCAGGTTTCAAAATTAAACTTTCTTATTTTCAACAAGAAATAATTGAGGAATTAATAAACGTGGATATTAGTCGTGTGACTATATTAGTTTTTATTACACACTCCTCTTTCGAAACATAAAGTTCCATTTGACCTGCAGTTTTTGCAGGCAATGGGCATGCAGTTTTCTGGAAAGGTTTCGCGTACGCCCCGTGTGTGAATTAGGTATCAATGTTCATTTAGGAATATGCAAATGAAAGAGTGTGAGCGAGTACAAAGTGTACTTCAAATTAAATTGTGTTGAACGTGTTAAAAGAAAATGGCGCAAGTTCGACCGGGAAAATCGTACTCTCATAAAACAATGAACTAGGATTACTGAACAAAGTTTGGATTTCGAAAATGGGCAAGTAATACGAGAAAACGTTGATCAGCATTTTAAGGGAGGGAAGTAAATATATGAATTGTTATTTCAGAATGAAACGAAATTGCACAAATTGAATGTGCAAATTACACAATTCGCATGAACGAATTTCTATTGACCTAATATGTTAGAAAAAGCGGTGACAAAAGTAAAACATATTAACTTCTAAATGTGGACAATTTCGGATGTTAATAGAGCCGGAGAATGAAAGTTAAGTAAACCAGTTAGAACAGTTTTCAGAAGGGCAATGAATGAAGTGGGAATCCAATTATCCAAGTTTTCTGACGCGCACCACACTCATTTCCATAAATCCATATTTCTGCATTAAAATTCATTACTAAAAGTTGGAAAAATTATTAAAAAAAACCTTGCAGCCAATATTCTAGCACGGCAAGTGACTCGGTTACATGTAAAATTTCGCGTTTGTATTAACGAGAATTTTACTCCGCTGTTTTTCATTTTTCAATAACTGAGAAATGAAAATCAATATCGTGTTTACGAAATCGGTAACAAAGATTGTCATACATTTTATACTACACGATTCCGATTAAATACTGAAAATCAACAAATATTCAAATTATTTTCATTCACTTATGCAGAGAGGCTCAAATTAAATATGACATTAAATGAAAATGAATAAATAATTATTAAAATTTACACTACAGTGTATAATTGATTTTCAAACGTTGTATAACATTGCATTCTGCGTGATTATGACATTGTCGAACTATTTCCGCAGGAAGTTACCGAGATGCATAAAAATTTCAGAAATACGTATACCTTCATCAACAATTCCATTTAGGATTCGTAAGATCCACTCCCGTTTGCTCACTGAAAGAGTGAAAAATTCCCCTTTCTAAATGGAACAAAAGACCTCCCATACAATAAGGTTCTAAAGGAGATCACGATGATATCACAAGTGTGTATGCATTGAAAAGTTCTTGCAAGAGAATTTTCATGGAATTTATATCATCAATAGCACAAAAATGGCACACGATACAAGTTTGATATAATATGAAATAAATCAAGAATTTTATTTAAATTTATAAATCATTGGTTGATTCATAGATTAATAAAGCTTAAGAAACCTATATATAACATTTTTTTTATTTAGATTCGTAAAATATACTGATAAACTTTGACACTTCACACCCTCTATATAAATTCAATCGTAAGTGTATAATAACAGTTATTTTTGCCAAATTATTAAACAAAAACCATAATCTATCATGTCGTTCATTCACGATACAAACTCAAGCTGTTGGGTCCAATTTTGAAAAAGAAATTCTTTTTTAAAAGGTGTATAACAACTTTGTGCAAACACTGCATTTATTCTCAAATGGAAGAGGCTGGCAAGTGGTTGTTACCAAAATTCCCACGATCGCGTTACTTTTCGTCATTGAAACGCACGATTTCCATGTAGCAGCTTTCAATGGAAAGCTCATGGAAAGAAAACCCGTAAGTTCCTCTCATTTCTCTCTTATAATTATCACGTTCCTCCGATGAAAATCTGTTTCACAAAGAAACGGGTCCACGTGGGAATACGAAGCAAGGGAGAATTGTGGATAGAGTTAAAGAGAGCGAGGAAGCAACGGAGAGAGACAGAGAGCGAGAGAAAGAGAGAGAGAGAGAGAGAGAGAGAGAGAAAGCATAACTGGCACGTCTCGTTTCCAAGACAGAATTACTCGCCGTCCGGCTTTTTCCCGGGTTAATTAGGATCAAGATGTTTCCAGGTGAACGGTGCAAAAATAATCGGCACTCGGGAGGCGGAATGATTATTCGGTATGCGGCGCGGTTACAATGCCGCATCCGGGGCATTTCATCCCTGAAGATAAAGGGGTAGGCGTGGGGGCCGCGTCGCTGAAAAATGAATGAAAGGAAAACATCTGAAACCGGGTGGAAATAACGAGGAATACCGTATTTCAACTTCTGAGGCTTCAGAACGCTTTGCAAAACGCCGGAAGTCGAACGTGCGCGCGCTTCTTTCACCATCTCGGCATTCGCACGGGACCGTTCTCCTTTCTTCTCATCCCTGCCGCGTTCCTTTTTATTTTCAAAATATTTGCTTTCAATTTCGAAAGTCTACGCGGGATCAGCAGCGGGTAATTCGCTCCCTTCCAGTGTCTTTTCTCTCCTGTCGACCGACAGAATGCCGCGAAGAAAGGAGGATCGCGAGAAAAGACACTCGAACCCGTGAAAATTAAGCGGGTCGGAGAGAGCGCGGCGAGAAAACCAGGAAAAACGATGAAAGGCATTCGAGGGGTAGGGGTGAGGGAGAAAACTGGCAGGGTTAGAGCCGCACATCCCCATTTCTTCGTATCATACCTTTTCTTCGCGATGCACCCTCGCGCGTCCCGTCAGAACGCGTCGGACAAAAGTCCTTCCGGTACTCGCGGCCGTATATTCGCCGTTCCAATTAGAAACGCGAACTGTCAAATGGAAAATTCGAGAGAATAAGTACTTTCCTGGGGAATCGGATTATTCGTCGCCGTCGGACAAAGGACCGATTATGCGACGATGAGACGTATCGGCGGGGCCCGCGAATTCGATTATCGTTCAGCAACAAGGATGAAAAAGAGGCCGGAACGAAACGCGGCCGGGTTCGAGAGAGAGAGAGAGGGGGGGGGGGAGAGAGGAGCGATCGACTACTCTCCGGGTAAAAGCAAACTGATTCGCAGAAACTGGGTTACGAGACACGCAGATCGTATTTCCTGGCGTGTTCTATTGTGCCCGGGCAAAAACGGGCAAGAAAATCGGTCTGCAACTTCAATCTTCCGCGCCGCCGTACCCTAACGATACTTTGAGTCGTTCTCGCGCAAAACGTCTTCTTATTCGCGTGCTCCCGATCCTCGCGCCTCGTTAAATATAGTCGGTGATCGTTTGGGAACGGAGCAACCATTTTTCTAGCCGAACAATAGGTGCGACCCGAGTGATTGATCGGCGAGAAGCGTTCTCTTACGAATTTATACTGGAAAGAAGAATCCGACGGTCGGTGCACTCGTACTCTCCGCCGCGTACACTACCTTTCAGTTGCATTCGAACACCCGGTGTATTCTAATTTAGAGCAGTCTTTTTATTTTCTTATCTTATGTATCCTCCGTTTTTGAAAATTAATCTGTGCGAACGGCATTACAGCATGGTGTTTTCGAAATTGTCATGCTATGGAGGGCAAGCCGGAGTACAACCGTGCACGGCGTGATTCTACGTCAAAAAATAAGAAGAAATTTCAGTACAACATTTTTTCATCCGAAGCTTCGTTCTCGAGAAAATCGAGTCTGAAAATGCACGCGCTATCTGATTGGAATGAAGCGTCTGACCATGACCGACCTATTCTACTTCTCGCATATACTACTGCACGCGAACCTGACTGATCTCTAAACTCGATTTTCTCGAAAACGAACGTCGAATGAAAGAATTTCATTCCCATTTTTAAATCCATTTTTACATGTAGAATCATCCCTTGCACAGCTATGTTACGATTTCCAGCCCACCCTGTATACAGGAATGCCTTTTCTGTTGAACGCTTCGTGCATACGAAATTGTCGTATTGTAAACTTTATTTTATAAATAAATATACATATTTTCATACTCAATGGAGAAGCCTAAATACAGAAGTGAGGGTTGTAAAATTTCTATTTTTCAACATGTGAACTTTATTTCGTTAGATCCACGATATTTGCTGGAGTAAACTGTTGTATTTTACGGCACGTAAACATAGTCGATTTTTCATTAATAAAAATCGAATGATATTCTCCGTATTCAAAACTCAATCATGTTCCACTTGTCGGATCAGCTCCGTTTAATTCTGCCCGTCTGGCTTAGCACGATCCTATTCTACTTGAATGGACAAATATTACCCTGTTCCAGTTGTCCGATCAAATACGATCCTGCTCTGCATATCCTCTTATTTATTTGTGCCTTATCCGTTGTAATACAGTTCGGGTTGCCCGCTCACACAGATTATATTATACTAGATCATTCTATTTCACGAAAGTATGTGTACCTCCGATATAAGTTCGATTTGATTGTTCTGTGCTGAAGACTAATACGATCACGTTCAGGAAGTTTGACTTATAGCTTCACTGAACTTGATATATGGTTCAACAAAAAATATATTCTTTATAATGTTTAGAGCAAATACAGATTATAGACGGACAATTATTCGAGTTTGTATCTCTTTATACAAGATCGCAGAGTATTAAAAAGAATCTAATCAAAGAATCGTTTTGATAAAGCTAGTCGAAAAGTGTCCCAGCCTAGCTATAACGAATCTCAACATCGCCGACGTATAAATTCGGTGAACTTTCGAAACACCGAGGTTCGAATTGCTCTATATTTAGAAGTACTTGTCAGAGAGAAAGGTCTTCTTCTACTTATCTGACCTAGATCAATTCTATTCTGGTTGAACGGAATGAACCGATTTTATTCTACTTGACTGACCTGAAGCGATCCTATTCCGCTTTTGTGATCAACGGACGTATCAAACTGTTTCAATGACCTTTAGTAATTCTACTCCACCTGTCTGACACGAGGCGATCTTACTCCACTTGAAACTTGTTTATCTTCCAATAAACACTTCCATAGTAAAATTAGCTTTGCGAAGCTTCTCTTCGTTCTTATGGTTTACAAATAATTAGACGTTGGATTTTATTTATGACAAAAATGGATAGGCGAACTATAGACTGCGGATTTTATGCGTTTATAAAAAAAATGGGTACGTACAATTTAAAACAGTAGAGGTATTAAAAAGATTCAAGGCCACCAGTGTATTAGTTTCACCTTAATAAGATAATTAAAAGAAGAATGAAGTTTTTATTTGGCTCCTGTGTCTTGCAATCAATGCAAACATTTGCAATTAATGTCATTATTTTATTAACGTTATTGAAGCAAGAAACAAATATTTGTTCAGATTATTTTACATTACATTATAAAAATAATACGAATGTATCTATTCAAATTTTTAACCATTTTTTTTTATAATGCACACCCGAGGAAATCAATTTTACAATCTCGATAATCGTAAATTAGAATATTAGGAATTTAAAAATGAATGGAAAATTAATACTCTTCCTCTGTCCCATAATAAAGTGAAGTAAAGCCTTCAATCGACATCAATGTTTCATGACATCTGTCATTTGTTTTGACACACCTTTCAATTTTTAGGTTAACCTAATTATTACGAATTGTAACTATTTTTCTAATTTCATCCGCTGATCGAAATCAATTGTTTTGTTTCAGTTGAATATCAACCCATTGTAAAAGTAAGAAGAAAAGAAACAAGTTATGGTGGAAGCAATGAAGAACGATGGCTCGAATAATTTTAAGCTCACACTAAGGGATCCTACCTACAAGTTTAAAATGCAGTAACGAAATTATTGAAAAATCCAGAAACTATCTAAACACTCAAAATAATTTATTGTATAATGTAATCTAGTTTTTTGATAATAAATGTTGCGTTCTATATTTATATTATTCTGCTACTATTATTATGAGACAAATTAAATTCATCAACTGCTACTATTATTATGGGACAGAGGGAGTATGAAAAATTTAGCTCGTATTGCCACGCTAGATTGTTAGCTTGTATTATACCGAGAAGATTGAGCGAATCAATATCAATACTTCGCGATCCACCATAAATCAGCTGAGGGCTGATCGACGAGAACGCCGATAACGAAAATCGTCGACGGTGTTCAATAACATGGAAATGTTCGTTGTTAAAACATTCAGAATACGTTTTCGGACGGGGGGGGGGGGGGGCGGTATCGCGACCGTCACCCAGGAGTATGCAAAGAATTATAAATGCAAATTGTAAGTGGGTATCGGTGTACCCAGTTATTGACATAAGCGGTTAAACGGTCCCCGCAATAATATGTAAATTGATTTGGTTTCCTTGAAATTGCCGAATCGTATTTCCGGCGGATCGTTAGGACCAGTTCCTGGGGACGGAGATGTGGCTGGCTTGATCACTGCCACTTGGCTCAATGAATTAATTACAGTTAATTGGCAATTACCACCTTGCGCCGCCTCGCGACCCTGATAGGTTGGCGCAGTGACGCTGCGGAGGAAAATATATTTTCTTCGTAATGCGATCCTGCGCCTCGGTATTCCGCGTTTTCTGGCCTCCTCCGAATTGATTTAATAACGCCGAAAACCGGCGTTCGAGCCCCCCGTTCACGGCCTATTACCTCAACAACGATTAAACGACTACCGGGACACGAACAACGCGCCTCTACGTCGAGTTTATTTATAATCACTCTCATCGATAGAATCGCTTAATATAAACGCCGAGCGCGAGCTCCCAGTGACGTAACAATGATCTTCCCTCGCAGCTTTGTGAGAGGAGATGACTTCGTAAGGGTGGCTCTGCGGAGAACCCCATAATTTCACCCTTGGCGATCGTGTTACCGATCCTTTTCAAATACTTTTCGGAGCCACCGTGTAAATATTTCTATTCTATTCTCAGTCTACGCTTGTTTGCTCATAAACGACCAATTCTTGTTAGTTAAGAAAGATGTAACGACTGGGAAAGCTGTGATTAAAAAAATTGTCTTCATAAATTGTACAGCATATAGGAGCCAAATAGAAATGTAATATTTTCTCTAATGATATTAATCAGCTGAAACGTGTACATTGACGTTTTTAAATGCTTTTGATCTGCCCACTACTTTAAATTGCACATAATTCTTAACTCATAATTCTTATAAACGACCAATTCTTATTAGTTAAGAAAGATGTAACGACTGGGAAAGCTATGATTAAAAAATTGTCTTCATAAATTGTACAGCATATAGGAGCCAAATAGAAATGTAATATTTTCTCTAATGATATTAATCAGCTGAAACGTGTACATTGACGTTTTTAAATGCTTTTGATCTGCCCACTACTTTAAATTGCACATAATTATTTTTGCTATAAATGCATAAAATCCGCAGTCTAGCTATGAGCGATCGAAATTAACTTTGCCGACCGCACATAACTGTTATGAGCGATCCAAATAAATTTCTCTCATTGATAACTGTTCACTTAGTGATCGAAATGAATTTCTCTCAACGATAACATTTACCAACAAGAGAAAACAATTTTCGGTTACTTATAATACTTATCTGTGACCAATACGAAATACTTGTTATTCCATGACTTTCGTTCTTTTTGGTTATAACAGTTATGGTCCCTGCTTAAAAACAGTCAAATTAATTTTATGCACTTCGTTATGTAAAGTAGAATGCATAATTTGCAAAGAATCTGTGACTTTCTTCTGCTAAACTGTTTTAATAATTCAAAATTGTATGTACTTCCGAACAAGGAAGGTAATAAGCAACGAAACAAATGCTGGTAGCGAACATGTTAATGAATAAAATAGATTATGACTCCTCAAAATTACTAATGAATAATTTTATATACCTACGCGACGTTGAAATATTAAATTTATTAGTTGGTGGTTGTTTAAGTGAAAATAAAATTACTTCTGAGGAGACACGTGCTCCTCTTTATGCAGGAAATAGTGCAAGCAATTAATCTAAGATATTCTGAAAATGTAATTAAGTCAGTTTTTGCTGAAGAAACGTGTCCCTTTCAAAAAACGTTCGGAACATTTGTAAAAGTAATTTGCACAACATGCAAAATATGTATTATAATACATTCCTGTTCGATATGCCATCATTATCGACGTTGTACGTACTGGAATGATTGAAAACTAAAACACAGAATTTTCAATTCAATGTGCAATGAATCCGTATAAAATGTCCATGTGAAAATCCTCCATAATTATGACGCAGAATAAAATTTTACCAACTTCATGCAAATGTCGAACAACATGGTAAAAATATAATTACAGTACGAGCTTTATTTAAAGTATTACTGCGGATATATAGCATTGTTAAAATGCAACAACTCGTTACGATGTATCCACATAGAATAAAAAACCTATTAAAATGTTTTAAAACTTCAATAATTCCACGCAGTGTACTTAAACCGCAAAGGGAACTCTAGGAGAGTGGGTTCAACTTTGCCCAGAAGCTGTAAAACATTGCTGCATACATTTGCTGAATACTCCGACGATACATTAAAATAGTGAGTCGCACTAAAGGATCCAAACTGCATGCAGAGTTGGGCATTAATTAATTAAAATTTTAATCAAGATTGATTGATTGACGTGTACGATTAAAAAAGGTAGTCATTGGAAAATCGACGATTGATTCAATTGATTGACGAAGTTAATCGTCAATCGTTGATTAAAAAAGAAATCATCGAAAAATCGGAGACTAATTTAATCGGTTGTTGAAGTTAATCGCCACGCGTCTATTCATAAGTTGTAATAAGGAGGGAGAGATGGAGAATTGACAGAAATATATCTCTTACATGTATGCAATTTCAGCATTCATTTCATTAATCAATTATCCGATTGACGATTACAATTGAAAAGAACGTAATCGTTAACCGCAATTCGCGACTAAAGTAGGAGTTTAATTGTTAATTACGATTAAAGATTGAAGTAGAAATTTATTCATCAATCGTTGACTAAATTTTTGCTCAACTCTGACTGTATGTTATTAATCGCTTGCAATATTGGTTCGCGTTTTAAATAATTTTTATTGTTGAACATTTGTAATAATAAAATATTGAGATATTTTTTGATCACGCAACTGTATTTAACAGAGAGAAATTGAGAATGCTGAAAAACTTCCTGAACACTTCCTTAAGACCTTTTAAGAATGAAGCACAACTTTTCTCGTCATACACGTGTCTCACAGAGAAATAAACACTTTCAATTTTACATTCTCTTTCCAGTACAGCTGGGAAAGCGGCGATTCTACATAAAAGAATAAATCGATAAGGAATAAAATATTTTTGTTCGACGTCGAGAAAATCGGGTCTGAAAATCCGTCGAGTTCGCGTGCCTAGCGTTTACAAGAAGTAGAATCGGTCGGTCATGACCAGACGCGCCAGACGATTCATATTCCATAGCACGCGTGTTCGCTGCATTTTCGAACTCGATTTTCTCGAAAACGAGGCGTCAAACGAAAAAAACGTTACTCCTTATTCTGAACTTACTTTTACGTGTAGAATCACACATTTGTACGGCCACACCCTGCATAAAGCGATTTTAACCTTCCGTCTGGCGCAATATCTGGACCGCCGAGTTCGTGCGCAATGTACTTGACGGGATAAACACCTAATTAAGTTCATTTATACAACTGCTGTTAAGGAAATAGTGCACTTGGTACCTTCTGCACTCGTAGGGCCGCCCTTTTGGCCCTTCCCAAGGCTGGGGCTGACTGATTCGCTTGTGTTTTCCAGATACTAAATAATCGCGCTGTGTTAAAGCTAGCTTCTAGTCGAGCGACTCATTCGACCAGATAAAAAATTAAAAAACCGTGACCTTTACTTTTTCCTCCGCAAAAAAACAATTATATGCATATTAGCTAGTATACTAACGCTGTGCAGAGATAGACCACGTTTTTGTATTCCAGTTAATATAATAGTAATAAACACAATCTGCTGTTAATACATATTCACGCATCAACTCTAACAATACATAACACTTAATTATATATTAATCCGCTATAATGATTTTAAAGTAAGCAAAAAGTACACAGCAAGTTGTATATACCGGAGAAAAGTCTGGCAACATTGTTATCTAGTGAATTTCTTTCATTAGCTACAAAAACTGACATTATTAAGTTAGCCGGACAGATATTATCAAGATTACATAAAGATTATTCTACAGAAGATGACTGCGATGTTAAAAAAAGGGTCGAAGAAGAAAATCAAGATATATCTATGATGAACAATGCTATGGAAATAGCAATAAATAAATATCTGCAAGAACCTGAAGAAGTGACTCTTTCTAGTGTTCAAACATTAAAGAAGAAGTTTTTGGTCTTAGAGGCTACAAATAGAAGAACAAAAAATTTAGATTAATTATTTAATGCTTTAAAGACAATTAAGCCCAGTTCAGTAGCAAGTGAGTGAGTTTTTCTATTTCTGGTAATTTTGTGTCCAAAATAAGGACACGACTATGAGCAATAAATCCATTGATATTCATCGCTTTTCGAAGTCATATTTTCTTAAACAAAGAAAGAAGTAAAATAATAATTTACATAAATATAAAACATTTGTTAATTTCTGTGATTTTTTAAGGGAAAAACTTGTTAATTTTTTATTTCAATAATGTTATGTATGTACGTATATGTACCTTAGGTTTTCCTTTTTTGTAATTTTGAATTATTATAAATAAAAACAATTAAAAACTTCTATTTTAAGTTGTAAACATGTCTTGTTTCTTATCTGTAAAAATTCGAAACCGGTTTAAACCGGTGTCATGGAAAAGTTAAAATTCGTTATACGTTATACGATATTCAATTGTAATTCTTGCGCAATTCTGGCCGTCAATGACTGTATATGGAAAGAGAAATGAGAGGTGGAAAATATTAGTAACCTCCACGGGATACCAAGGAAGAAACAGCAGTGGAATGAAGAGACGTGGACCCGGAGCGGTTTCGAGCGACCGACAAAAAGGTGTTCCTCACAGAATAGCCGAAAACCACGCGTGGGTGCCGTCGGGACGCGAAACGAGAGAGCGGCATACGGCGGCGATACACGTTCAAAGGCCGATGGTTTGTCGTGTCATTAGACCGCAGCCTAATTTACTTTCTCCCGGGCTTGGCGCGGCGCGGCGCGACGTGGCGTTCGTTTCTCATTTCCCTTTCGTTCTTTGCGTTCGCGGTCGCGAATCTAAATTAAATCCTCCGATGAAAGGCCCCGGTGTACATAAGGATCTCGACACTCGAGAACACATGAATGAAGAGGAGGACCAGCGAGCACGTTTCCGCATTCACGGGGCCAGCCGTCAATGTGTGGGTCGATACGTAGGTCTAACTTCGTGATTCAGGAATGCCAAGGAGGCATGAATAAGCAGCATTATACTTACGAAGGTAATATACACCGACCGCGTGTTTCCGCCTCCGAGGAAAAGTCGTCGGTGCAACGTCGATGACGGCGCGACGTAACGAACGCCGTCACAGGATCTCACGCACCACTCACGCAGTCAGGTTAGGCTAACATCAAGCTGGAATAAAGAATAATTCCAGTATCGGAATTTTCAATAAATGTTTCGTATCCATTCGAACATTTTATTCATAAATTTCTAATGAAGATTATATTTTCAAAGATGTCAAAGGAGGAGTAAATTATTCTCTATTTAATCAATTGTTGCGAAATGCATCGCATAAATGTCCGCTGAAATTTTATTCCCAAGAAATGACGCTCGGAAACCTGAATTTATGAAACACTATATGTTTAAAAGCTCTCGAGGATTTACGTGTACGTATACTTTATTGCTTCTTTAAGCTGTTTTCTCGATAAGAACTAGCATTTGCGAAATACTGATTAATATACTGCGGATCTTGAAGCAAAATAAAAAATGTTCGCATCGATTGCAGGACACGGAAACTAAATAAAAATTGTATTCTTCTTTTAATTATTAACCTGAAACAAATACATTGATGTCCATGATTATTTTTAACATGTCCACTGCTTTAAATTGTACGTGCCCATTTTTGTCATAAATACATAAAATCTGCAGTCTACTGATTATTTAAAAACTTGTATTATACTTAAATAAGAACACAAAAAGATATGAAACCTCATGGCAGTATTTGGGAAATCTAAAAATAGAATAGGGAAGTCGTTAACAATATTGTTTAACTGATAATCGACAGAGTGTCTCTCGTTAGCTGAAAGTCTTCCCATAAATATTTTTCTCTCTCGTTGCATTTAGTTTAATGTAGTTAGAGCAGCTTGATGGATATCGCCGTGCATCTGTGAAAATGATGCACGCCAGCTGTATAGCGTAAACTTTTTGATGGACACTTACTGTGTATGCGCAAGCTTTTTGGTGGATACTCTCTGCGTGCGCGAATTATTTAGCAGGTGCTCGCTCTCTATTAAAACGTCCATATAAAGGAAATTGACATATCCGCATAAATTTCATCTGTCAAATAAATAAACTTTGTCCCGTAAAAATTTCCTTGTAATTTCGCAAAATGTCTCGGAATTTTCATTGTCCAATTATTTACAAAATCTACCTTTTTCTTCAGTTGACCATTCTCTGCAATGGCCATGACTTGTGAAATGATCACCATAATTTCTATTTATTCGACTAGGTCAGAGTTAATGTTTGGATTTTCTACATTTCCAAGAAAATTGATTAGGCAAAAATTATATTATTTTGAACGTATTAAAACTGTTAAGCGAAGAAGAAAACTTTGATTCGTTTCGAATTTGTTATATTTGACACAGAAAATGTTTATACTGTATAAAATACCGCAGTAACTATTATTACGTTCGATATATTTTATCTAGCATTATATTTCGAAATATAGTGGACGTCATATATCTCGAGAAAAACCATTATTAGCGAATTCCAGTAAAATTAACTTCTGGAAAAATTGAGAGGAACTATTGGAGCCCCGCGCCAGACCTTACATCGACTAATTGCCATTTATCGATTTTTCTCAAGTCAATAACCAAGAGAACGAAACTAAATTTAATTCCGATATTACAAAACCTGTCTACAAAAATCAAGACACGTTCTCTATTTGATTTGCTTCTTACGAAAAGTAATTATTTAGTCTACTTATATTGCATACTATATTGCATACCACTGATTTTATTGAATATTATTTTATCCTAATGGGGTCGCCATAATAATGAGGCATTCATAGCCGACGAAAACTTCTAATGTTCCATCAAGCAAGGCTCGGTTACTATTCGCACGATTAATCAAACATTAAACACCGTAGAATTCGTTAGATCTCAGTCGAATATTAAATGACAGCGGGTCTACTCGGCGGAACCGTTGTAACGTAATTAATTAATACACCTGGCAAATTTAACGCATGCAAATGAACGTGCTTGTAACACGTGCGGTAATTAACGGAATTATGCTCACGGTGTCTGTTACTGCATTAATGGCGTCGATCAATTGTAATACCTGCGGAGTGGCTAGCTCGAAAGCCATCTTATCCGCTGTCAGAAGCTCGCAAGTGCGCCAGATTATCGTGGCCACGATAATTAACCGTTAGCTCTCGATCGGGACTCCAGTATTAATTAATTGCACACGCTCCGCCTGCTTTTCGTTAAGTTAAACGACCGATTGTGATTTCCACGCTGTAATTTTCCCTGTATCCTCCGCCACCTTGTGTTCACACATTGCAGCTAACTTTGTTGCGCCTAGAAATAGTTTCCACCGGGGCGCGGAAGAGTTCAGGAACTTTTTAATACGCCATATTAAAATCTACTACGTGCGAAACATTTTTCAAAAAGTTCTTGCTTGGAAATAGGCGAAGAAATATTCTTTGAAATACGAGTTTTGAATAGAACTTATAAAATATGAAAATAAGTCTTTCTCTATACAGGGTGTCTCCCCCCATTCCCACAATATCTTCCTTCATTTTGACAAAGTAAGTAAAAGGATTACGCCTGCGTTCTCCTTACAAATGAAATTTCAGTTTGACCTTCGTCTTCGAAGCTCAAGGTCATTTGAAGGTCATGTAACAGTATATATTTTTACATAGTTATTAATCATTTTTAAAATTTATTTTCAATTCCCAAAAGCAAAGAAAGAGAGCTTCTATTCAACTTGATTTTCCTTGAATTGGTCTACGAATGAGGACCACTAAACTCGATCAAATGGATAGAGAAATTGTCAAGAGATTACTCGGAACAGACCCGATAATGTATAAATTAAACTAGAACCTCGACTGAGTAAATTGGCTGAAGAAATATTTATCTACGTGCAGGGGCTACGGCGCTTCTTAATATTCTCGTACGGTCATGGCTATTAGGCGGGTAAATAATCACGCGAGTTCTCGCGTTTCCGTTTCCCGCGAGCGCGCGCACCATTCGAAATTGTGCGGTAAAATGGCATCGTTCCAACTCAATGCGTTGAATTATGCGCCGTTGGAATCGCGGACGCTCCGGGTCCTTACGGTGCTACAAAATTAAATAATTACGGGAATCGCCGTGACAAACGTTCCTCCTGGGAGACTTACTTACGAACTTAATACTTTCTGTGGATATTGCGAAGGAATGAAGCTTTCGAAACAACTGGTGTTGAAACTGTTGTTTCATTGCAGTCATTTTTTTTTTAAGTATTGCGGACGAACGTTGCCCCCGAGACAGTAAAAATCTTGATGCGGAGTAAAAATTGTTTATGTTAATTGGAACGAACTGGAGCAAAATGGATAGGCTTTATAGATGATTGAAAATAGAATAGATAATTGCATCAAGGTCCACAGACTAATGAAAAATATAAAACAACTCGTCAAAAATTGTTTTTTGTATTTATAACGAAAAAATAAAATTCTGACTGAATGCATTCAGGTCTAAAATAAATAATTATTGTAAAAGTTCGTGGTTTTTGCTCACGCTAATGAGCTTTTTGTACAGATCCTATAATGAATATGTTCTTTAATCCCCTTGTTCGAATGAGTACGTTCCGAATTTCACTTGTCTCGTTGGACGTCCTGTCAGACCGAAGTCGTTACTCATTTCACTGGTCGGACCCGAAACCATCTCGACTACTTTGTTCGAACGAGGACGAACCATTCTAGTTGTTTCATCGTGAATGTACTCTATAGTATTGCCTGAGCTATATGTCCTGTATTCCATTTGTTTCAGAAGAACATTCACTGTAGGATTTGTCTGACCAAAGCATTACCCATTTCACTTGGACGAAGAACGCTCCCTATTTATCTAATCATGGTATCTCTTATTCCACTTGTTTGATCGGGATCGTTCTTTTCACTGCCTGTCCAGCCGATAACATTCCGATTCCACTAGTCTCGCCACGAATGTCGACTGTCCTGCTTATCTCATCAACCGTTTGCTCGCGAAGTGTTTTCTGCACGACAAGCTTATTTTGTGCCTTCATTAATTTTACACTATACATACAGTGACTCCCACTAATATTCGGACACTCTCAAAAAACCATAACCTTCTTAATATTGCAATATACGATTTGAAATTTTTGGAGAAGTTAGAACAATTGGTTTGCTACACAACGTGACAAAAATTTTCGAAAAAAACTGCAACTTGTCGGAATTGCAGAGAAAGTACTGATAATTTTATTTTCCCACATTTTATATGGGCTTATAAGGAAAATTTAGAAAACACGTTTCGTAGGTCTGTACCAATTAAACATATTCTGAAAATTTCATCAAAATCGGCCGACGTTGTAATGAGCTACAAACGTTTAAAAATGGTCAAAATTGTAGAGTAATTCTAAGGATTCTTACATTTTTCAATGCCTGTCGTTCTTTCACTCATCAACCCATTTGTATGAAACTTTCACAATGTATTTAATTGACACAAATCTACAAAACGTATTTTTTAAAATTTCAATATAGGCCCGCATAAAAAAGTTGTAAAATGCAACTTTTAGTATTTTCTCTACACTTCCGACCAAATGCAATTTTTGAAAAAATTTCTTTTCACATCCTGTAGTAAACTAATTGCTCTAGTTTCACAAAAAAGTTCAAATCGCATAGTCCAATATAAACAAAGTTATCGTTTTTTTTGAGAGCGTCCGAATATTAATCACTATAATTAGTGCTCAATATTAGAAAATCACTTAAAACTATTGGACAGATTGGTAATAAAAATGTAATTAATGTTTATGACATATCATTAGTACTTTACAAATCCTACAGAGAAATGCTTGGGAATATTAGTTGTGAAGGTTTTTACAAATTTACAATAACTTAAAATTGAAATTTCTAAAGTTTGGAATTGTACTCCCACGGTGAAACCGGTTTAACTATATTGTAACAAGCAATGGGCTGACCGAATTCGAAAAATGCACTGTGTTGCCCACGGTTCAAGAAGATTGGATACAAATTGATAGTCTTCGAGCACACGATACACGACAAGAACGAAATTGATTAAACGAACACTACTTCCGAAAATGGATTGGTCGAAGAACACCTATCTCTTGGCTGCCTCTGCTGCAAGTCTTTGTATCTTTGGATTTCTATCTCGGAGAAAGCCTCGGGAACATTGTTAATCTATAATGAATTTATTTTTAGACCTTCGAATCTATATTGTCCAAGATCAGTGACATATGGAATTGTAAAATTCAGTGGAACGTTTTCTTCTTTGTTCTCCTAGTGTTGCGGTTGAAATTAAATTAGACTTATTACTAGTGTCGTTGTTAAATAAATAATTATAGACGTGAATATTTCTGGAGGTATGTCACTTAACTGCGGAGCATTATGACAGTGCTCATATTCTTATTTTAATAGTACTATTTTTTGTAATGTAATGGTCTCTGTAATATTTTTCATTTATACTATTTGTTTAGAAAAGAAAAACTTTTTATATAAATTAAAAGTGAAAAATTGATCATGTGAAGCAATTGAACTACTATAACTTTCAATTGGTGTATAAGACTTTAAATTTAGACATTTTCCCAGATAGCACAAAGACGTCTTAAAGATGTTTACAGTTGGACATTCAGACGTCTTAAAGATGTCCCGTGTTTGACTTCCAAAAGACGTTCAGGATACATTCTAAGGACATTCAGGAGGTCTTTAAGATGCCCCTAAGAAGTCTTAAAGGTCCATAAATGTTAATTGAAATAAAAGAAGGGAAGAGTAAAAAATAGATTTCGACAAAAACGAGTTTAAAGTTAAACGAATAAATATTGCATTGGCAAGAAAGTAATATCAGTATTTTAAGGTGAAATAAAACCGAATTTCTTTATTGAAGCAATGAACTGTAATCAATAAAATATTTTCATATGTATTCTTTTTCACAAAACATCATCGAACAAAAGGGAGAATATCTTATTTATTAAAATTCATTGCTTGATAAAAAAAATTGGGCTCTATTTCACCTTAAAATACCGAAATTACTTTCTTGCTTTTTTTACTTTTAATAGCTTTTTATTAGAAGAACGCATGTGGAATTGACATAAAAAGTGTAATAATAATAACAATTGCAATTAAAATCACAATAAAAATTAAAATTCCAATTAAAATCACAATACAAATTATAATTGCATTTAAAATCACAATAAAAATTAAAATTGCAATTAAAATCACAATAAAAATTGAAATTGGAATTAAAATCACAATAAAAATTGAAATTGAAGCAAAAACACTAACTTGAACAAATAACACCAATGTTAATACTGCTAGATTATGGGTATATAAAAACCACATTGTTTATGGTCTTAGGACGTAAGACTTTAAGACTTAAAATGGACGTCTTTAGGACGTCATGTGCTATCTGGATCTCTATCACGATAGGAAACTCTCCTTAAACGTTCCATTTATTAGATTACCAGCAATCGTGCGCTGAACTGACAAGTATTTAGTAACAATAAGCAAGAAGCCTCGACATTGCACGATGACTGTTAACGAAGTTTTAATTAATTTCACGTCAGAGGATTCCTTTGGCCGCGATACAGCGTCAGAGTGCGCGCATGTATGTGTGCCGGTGGGTGAAGTTTTAAGGAAAGTTTTTCTGTTTCTGTGGAAAAGTTGAAAGATCAAAGTTTTTTCCGGGTGTCATGCTAAGAATACCTCGGGGCCAGCACACGTCAATTGTTTCGAGGATCGCGCGGCCGAAAGTTTACCGTGAAATAATGTCGAATAGCTGGCAGGCGCATGACGGGAAACGGATGAGACCCGGGAGAATAATAAATAATGGAATTTCATCGTGTGCTTGTTGCTGGAAAATTATAGAAGAAACGAAGGACGACGACTGCAATAACAAACCGCATAGCGTGCGACGAGACAGTTGACGCTGGACTGTCCCTACCTGAAGACTTAAATCCTATAAGCATAGATATCCTCGGATGTACGTGGATGTGCCAAGTTTGGGCAATTAGTCACGCAGCTATCTAAACTTCAAAGCACACAGAGTGCCTCTGAAATGTCGTCGCACGACTTCCAGCTCAAAACTAACGAAACGGGGTTAACAAACGTGGATTGCGCATACTGCTCCCCACCAGAGACTTAATACTACCAATTTGATGGCCGACTATTTCAACGAAAACCCGGTAAAGAACAAACGTCAATACTACGTGAATAAAGATAAATGGCTGTCAGATATAGTCAGGTTTTTGATGGCTGATGTGCTTTTAATTTGTCGATTTATCGGACGCTGTATAGGGAAGACTCCAATCAAAGGAAACTCGATATTCGTCGAACCTTTTCTATCTCACTGATATCGCATTTTAATTGTATAAACGTGTAGAGCTCGAATAACAGCCAACAAATTAACATAAATTCGTTTGCTGCGAACATTGTGTGGCTATTGTACAAGTTAAAAAATTACTGAGATAATTAATATCATTTGAACGTATACAGTGACTGTTCAAGTTTGTCTGCTTCACATTCCACCAATCATGTTAACTAGATTTTGTAGATATAAATTTTTTCTTAGGGAATATGTAAATGGAAAATGAATAAAGAAATTGAAATGAAGAAAATGATTTACAGTTTTGCCTGGAGAATTAGTGATGTGATTAATTATATTTCTATATGTAATATATTATATTATTATATATATATATCATTATATATTTTACTGAATATTACAATAATAATAAGAAACCTTAGTTACAGTCACTTATGTAATTAGTAATATGATTGGTACTTAGACTGACTTAAATCAGCTCTACTTTAAGATTTTCGAAACTTCATTTCACTCTTCAGTGATGTCAATTACTAACATTATTGGAGTTTCGCCTTAAGTTCGTGGAAAGTTCGTCGATGTCAGCTCGAAATTGCAGATAATCATGCAATTTCTAATTTCAGCAAACTAGATTTTAGAAAATCGACGTCGCAAGAAACCAAACAGGCATTTTGTAAACTTGCAGGCGTTATAAATGCATGAATATCCGCTTTAGTACTTCGGCACAGTCCTTTGCACATATTATGCATGATAAGCCGATTGCAGGTTTTATGATTTTGCACCATGTACTACTAGCGTTTGTCGGTTTGCCGGTTTTGAAAAGAAAAACCGTTTTTACATTTATACAAAATGAAAAAAGATTATTCTACAGAGGACGACTGCGATGTTAAAAAAAGTGACGAAGAAGAAAATCAAGACATATCTATGATGAAAAATGCTATGGAAATAGCATAAATATCTGCAAGAACCTGAAGAAGTGACTTCCTCTACATAGTCCTCAAACATTAAAGAAGGTCTTAGAGGTTATCAATAGAAGAGCAAAAAATTTAGATTTATTATTTAATGCTTTAAAGACAATTAAGCCCAATATTAAGTATTATAATTAAGTTCAGTAGCAATAAAGCGAGTTTATTCTATTTCTGGTAATTTTGTGTCCAAAATAAGGACACTAACATAACTAACTAACATAAGCAATAAATCCATTGACATTCTTTGCTTTTTGAAGTCATATCTTCTTAAACAGAGAAAGAAGTGAAATAATAATTTACATAAATATAAAACATTTGTTAATTTCTGTGATTTTTTAGGGTATTATTTTGTTAATTTTTTATTTCAATAATTTTATGTATGTACGTATACGTACCTTATGTTTTCCTTTTTTGTAATTTTGAATTATTATAAATAAAAACCATTAAAAACTTCTATTTTAAGTTGTAAATATGTTTTGTTTTTTATCCGGTTTAAACCGGTTTCGTAGGAAAGTTAAAATTCGGAAACCGGTTTGTTAAAAAGTCGGTTTTTGTATAAACCCTACCATGTACGAAATGCTGTGTTCCAAGCATTAAAAAGAAACTTGAAATTTTTTTCATGAAATACAAAGATTTCTATTTTTTGCAATGGCAGTTTGCACTCGTATTTCAGAGAGACTCTGTCGAGCGGATATTTAGTGTCCCTTAGAACTAGAATTCGCCACCAGATCCAGGGTTTCCAACCACGCTGAGTTCAGGCCATAAATTAGCCAAACAGTCGAGACCACAGATCATCCAGAGTGTCGAACGCCCTTGAGTCCAGACAAGACGGGACTCTATATACATTTTCTCACGAGTTTTCCCTCGCCGTACAATATAAATAGCTTTTTAAGGCAGTGTCTCCGGCATTTCCCGCCACCTACTTCCCTACCCTCCATTTTCTTCTGCCATCTTCACCAACGAAATCTCCTAAACAAGATTTTTCTACATTTGAACAATAATACACTTATGTTTTTATACTAAACCTTTCAAGTTACTCGCTTGTTTGGTTGTCAACGTGATCCATCGCATTACCTAAATTATTATTTTAGAAATAAGATAACAATTTTTAGAAATGAAGGTGAGCTACAATTTTTTAAACCGAATGCTATGCACTTTTTTATTCATTCGTATACGACATGATCTTCAAGGTCACACAAGGTCAGAAATCTAAGATCAAATTGGAACGACGCGCGAAGTCCGAAAAATACAAAACAAATTAAGAGGCAAGATGGAAATCTACAGGAACTAATTAATCCCGCGACTACTTATCCAAGTGAAATGTATTTACTCAAAGTTATTTCAATAATGATCTTCTTCAGCTCTCGGCGAACTCAAATAAAGAGGTACCGGCGCGCAGAAGTGAAGCCACGAAATTCGTACGGAGTATACGTACAGTCAGTTCTCATAATTGTTAGCAAACATTTTAAATCAGAGAATAACTTTTTTATAAATAAATATCTTCTGTCGAGCTAGATGGACTGGTAAACTCGATGGTATGTGGTGAAAATTTTGGAACAATTGTGTTCAGCCTGCATTATGAAAAAATAGAGTAACATGTGCTTTTTACAACATTTTTATTTGGGCTAGTAACTTCAGAATATGTGTGTGCCAGGTTGTGTACATCCTACAAATTTCATCGAAATTGATTAATTGGTTTGTGAGTTGTAAACCAATTGGCCAATTCCGATGGAATTTTCAGGTTGTGGATACAACACACGTCTTTTAAATTTTCGTTCTAAGTACTCATACAATGATGAGGCTGGCTATATATGCAGAGCATGTATTATGCATAGAATACGCCGTTAACTGGAGTCCTGGATATTCGGTAGACAGGATTTCGAAATCCGCAGAGCCGGTAATACGCGAGGCTGCGTATACGTCGAACAAAACCCTAAACTTTCGATTGACTCTAGGAAGTCGCCTGCAGCTATGGGGCCGAAGTAAAGCGCTGTTGCGCGGCTTAGGGGTTGCTGGGGAAGAGGGTACGAGGGGGGATGGTTGGGGTGAAGGGGGAGGATGGAAAACGCGGAGGAGGCTTAAATCAATTCGGTGCATTCACGGTGGAATACCCAGTTGGTATATTATGTACCTATTATCGGGAAAGGCAATCCACCGAATATCGTGGGCTTCCCGAACAGTGCAGGAAGCTCGATTTCCCTAATCGAGTAGCAGTTAGTTAACTGCGTCCTTTCCCCTGGTGTGTGTCTCGCCTCGCGTCTGAAAACCTCGTACCGCGCGCACCAGATATCACGCGTTGATCTCGGTCCGCATTCACGCTTTGACATTTGACCTGGACGAACAAAGGCTCGTTCCATTAGCTAGATTGCATTTAGAAAGGTATTTAAACTATCCGGTCGCACCCAAACGTTCGTGTCGCTTTGGAAAATTAATTTTCCACGGAAAAACGTGGAACTCGCGGTTGCGTCCCCGACAATAGAGAAACTAGGCCTTCGAGCTAAACAACTTACCCTACTCGATGAAATTATCATGCCTTCGACAATATCAGGATAATGTTGTATTTTTTGCACCGCTCGGGCCGAAGTTTTTCGTACAATTTAGAGATCTCTTTCAAATGCTCGAATTGAAAACGAAACATGAAAATGAAAATTATCGGATTTGTACCACGAGCTTATCTTACACAGGGCGAATCATTTAACGGTAACAAGTAAAGGCTTTGGAAGTTATTTATTGTATGAAAAAATATTTCGACGGTTCAAAAAATATTCATTTTCAACCCTAGACAGTTTTTTACTCGGCATTCTGCATTTTTGGAGCCTTCAGAATTGTAAAAGCTTTATATTACACCCTCATATTTCGATGAGAAAAATTACGTAAAACAATTATTAATGAGATGTACACGCTGTATATTAAAACTCTTACACGTTCTGCAGCGTGAAATTTCCCTGGTTTTCTGGTTCCTATTTGTGCTATAACGTTATAATGTGTTTTAATATATTCACTTCATCAAAATTATTATGTATTTTGAATATTATTAGTGAATAAACTCTTCCCATTTTATACTCGATATCTTATTATTTTATACCACCGTTTACACTGGATTACCGAGAGTACATTATTTTCCTGAACAGTGAACAAAATAATTATATCAGATAAAAGAAATTAGGTCAATGTAATATATCAACGTCCAGTTAAATTAATCTTACAGTTTTAAAAACTTTGAAACTTTCAGAACTTGTCTGTCATTTTTATTTCACACTACTGCATGAGTATAAAAATAAGAGTTTAAAAATATTTAAAGAAATAGTTATTTTACTTATATTCAAGAATTGAAGAACCTATAAATATTCTGGTAAAATACTGATGTTCTTCGAAAAAAGATTTCGAAGAATCTCGTATAAACAAACTCATGACTAGGAATCGCGTGGCATGGGAGCAGCTCTGTTCACAAAATAAACAAGCAACGCATGCGATTTTATCAGAAATCGAGTATCCCACTACGACTCCAACGATGTCTCAGAAGATTCAATAACCGTTTCCGAACCGCTGCGCGCTGGCGAAATGCGAGGCGGCAGTCGAATTCTCATAAAATGCATCCACAAAACCGCCATCACTTTTCCACTAGCTCTGTTATAGCAGTACTTGACGAATATTCATACAGCGCTCAATTGAGAGTTTCCCTGGGTAATAAAACAAAAAGTAAAAGAACTTCACTAAAATGTTTGATTTTCTTGAAATAACATTATTTTTAGAACCTATAGATCATTTGTAAAAGACGCTTCATTTGTAATTGTACATATCTCCACTTATCTTATTAGTACTTGTAGAGTGGACCACCTAAAACTGGGACATAAAATATTCTTTGTCTTTCCATTATACCAGGCATGGCCTACCCAAATGGTTTCACGGGCCACTTTGATTTTACCACATTAGGTAAACATGCTTTTAAAAAATGTATTTAATACAAATACAAAATCAATAAAACTTTATTTGTTATACTATGATTCAATATAATTAACTCTCGCGACTTAATTAATGAGATATTTGTTTGTCCTTTCTTTCGCGTGATTTTTGTAAATCCATATGTATCATCATCAGCATCAGCGTCAGTTAATGAAGCACGTGATGAACTCTTCGTAAATTTCATCTTCGAAAAAATGTTTCACAAACATATGTGGATCTAAAAGCACTTACAACTCGTTGAGCAAAATATCTTAAGTTGGAGTGTCCCTCGGATGTAATATAAGTATTGTAAAAATTAATTTTTGATGTGGACGCAAAAATTTGTTTCATTTCATTGTTGCACTGTAACTCAATTATATCAAAGATATCAAATATAGAACTGGAGTTCGACGTCGCATTTGCGCGTAATATCAATAGCACTTGACTTATTCAATATTTTTTGTATAATACATACAACAAGAAACAAAGGTTTCAATACAAACATAAAATCGCCTGGTAGGTCGCGTGTTGGTCAGGCCTGCATTATACTAACAGGCTTCAAGTAACGTGTCAAGAAATTTTTGTTTCCCGAAAGCTAGCACTGCTCGCCCGCCATCAAAGTGTTAATATTCCCACGCAACGTAACGGCGGGCAGCACTACTCTCCAACCCAGCAATTTATCCAGGATAGCAGTATTAATAACATTATCATAAAACAGGTCAGCGCGGTCGCATACGTTCTCGTAAACGTTTCAAACTGAACCGGTCATCGACGCTGGAAATAAATTTCTGTTCAATCCCAGCGGTAGTAAATTACGTCAAGCCATTTAGATATTGCATAAAGATGCGCAGTCTGGGTTGTCGAAAATCAAGTATCCCACTGCGGTTTCAACGACGTAGCAACAGATTCGACGAGCGTTATGGACCCGCTGTCGAAACGCGGGAGGCAGTCGAATTCCCATAAAAATCGACGGAAAGAGTCGCCGCCTGCTCGAACTTCTGCTCGTCGCAGCAGAGAAGAGAGAGAGAGAGAGAGAGACAGGTCCCATGGAAAACAGACGGTTCCCTCGAAAAATCGCAATGTGACTCGTCGACGAGAGGGCAAGGGTAGTCGTTGGTCGGCTCGGCGTTGCACAAGCTGAATAATAAATACCGAGAGCGGGCACTGCGACCCCGAGAGTGGTCACAGATGCGCTAGGCTTAGGATGCACTTTACTGCAGTGCAGTGCCAGCCGCGTTGCACCGGCGTGTACGTCGTGTCCCTGTATAATGCAACGTATGTGTCGTAAACCGGCTCTTAAGTATCCTCCGCGGCGTTACCTTTTCTCGGTGACGAGGCCGTTTTCCGATTCCGGTCTCGTCGTACGTCTCTTATTCCTGTCTGGGGCCCGAGATCCACCGATCTCTCAACTCTTACGACCAGTGAATCCCTCTCTCCCTCTCTCTCTCTCTCCCTCTCTTTCACTGTATGGAGCAGCGTCGATTTGCATTGGTTGCGATCCAGCCATTTTCACATTCCGATGCTTGCATCTCCTCTCTCTCTCTCTCTCGCTCTGTTTCGTTCAGTTTCGAGACTCCTGGCTCTCGGTTTGTGTCCGTCTGTCTCCTCGGCGTACCCCATTCCCCGTGCACCAGCCCCTGGGATGCACAGCTTGGCTAGCAAACGAAACCTCCACGTTGACGATTCAATTACGAGCCCCCGGGAGAAACGACGCTCGGAGAATGGGTGTTCGTTTATCGCCGCACCCGCGATTTCACGCGATGAGACGGGACACGCGAACACCAAAGCGTTTCTGGAAGATTGTCCCAGGTCGGGGACCATTTGCTGCCTCACTTGCGACGGTTTCCCGTATCGCTTGTTGAAGTAGAGGGAGAGAGAAAGCTGGTTCAGACACCGGGGCGGCGCGCGGCGCACCGACGCGACGCGACGATAAGGAGCAGAGAGCGCGTAGCCGTGTATGTATTTAAGTAATAGATACGGCGACGCTCGAACGGAAGGCGACATTGATATTATCCGCGGTGAAAACAGCTTAACACGCGCGCCGAGAAAGCGATACCGTATCGATGCGTTTAATGACATCGGAAGAGGGAAGCGACGCTCATTGGAGTATTCGCCCCGAAAAGTTGACCAAAACTATTTTACCATTATTTTAAGACTTGCGTTCATAATGTAGCGAGTCATTGGACTCGTCCTCACATCAGCTACAACTACATGTAATTAAAAATAGCTGTGGTGGCACTTAAACAATTAAGTTGTTCATAATTTCTAATTCGTCAGCATTTTTCAAGGTCTACTTGCACTTTTTACAAATAAACATATCGCACCCCAGCAGGAACAATTACAGAACTCAAAAAATGACGATTTTGAAGTGGGACCAGTGATGCTAGAAAAACGTCATAATTCTAACTCCTGATTAAACCGCTAGAAGGCAGCTACATCAGGATTCTTTTTGAGCAAGTGGCAGGAACAGTGTCACTTTAAAGTTGATGGAGGCATCCTTAATATCATTTTATAGAGCTTAGTCGAATTTAATTCCAAAAATATTCTCTCATCGATAACTGTTACGAGCGATCTAAATAAATTTCTCTCATTGATAACTGTTACAAGTAGACTGCGGATTTTATGCATTTATTACAAAAATCGGTAAGTCTAATTTCAAAAAGATCAGTGGCGAAGTGAATCTAGAAACACCACTGTATTATTTTCAACTTATTAAAATGATTAAAGAAGGAAAGAACTTTGTCCCTGGCCTGTGTTTTTTTAAATTGATGTAGATAATTTTTCTTTTGCATAAACATCCGCAGTCTAGTTATAAGTGATCGAAATTGAATTTCTGTCAACGATAACATTTACCAACAAGAGAACAAATTTTCGGTTACTTGTAATCCTTATTTGTAACCAATTCGATTTTAGTCGATGAAATTCTTGATATTCCATTACCTTATTTCTTTTTGGTTATAACGCTTGTGGTCCCTGATTGTGAGAATACTGCATTTTTTAGTTATGTTTATTCTTGCCGGGATACGATATAATCTTTTTACATCTAGTGAATATTAAGACCAACGTATTTACATGGAGTTTGTTACATATCCCTGCCTACCAACTGAAGATTTCCCAGAAAGGAGATAATGGAGCATACCCCAGTAAAACGGAGTTAGGACACTTGAACCAACCTTTGTCATTATACGGGACAAGGGTGTGGTACGATGCGGGCGTGCTCAGTAAGGCGTCGTAATAGAATCGTCACCTTTTACGTTTAGTTTGCTAATATTCGCTTGCGTTGCTATTATCTGGAATCTGATCGAGGGTGAACGACGGTAAACAATTCAATTGATTCGACGATTAGAGGCAGCAAGCCGCAATGATTGCAGCTTGAACCAATCGTATAATCAGTACCTCGAAGAAAGAAAATAAAATTGATAATGAAATACAGCAAATTTACTTGAAAACAAAATATAATTTTGTGCGCTCAAATAGATATTAACTTGACGTGGTGAGCTGACAAGAAAATCCCTGGAGACAGTGTTGCCAGGACAGGGAGCACGAATTGACAGGAACTAGTTACCCCCTCTCTACCAGTACCGGAAGAGTGAGGGGAAGCGTCGTAGAAGGGGAACGGTATAGTGGGAGAAAAGTCTTGATCTGGTGACACTATCCCGGAGAACCTCTTGTGATCTCACCACAGCAGTCGAATAATTATTAACAGAATTAAAAAAGAATGGAACAAGAATGGAAAATAGACTTTCGTCCCACTCTGTGTTTACTCTGTAGATGCTAAAACACAGACGAAGTACACACATGATACATACAAATACACGAGATCCATAAACACGTGAAGTGTCCGATTATTTTGTGCAGCACCGTATCTACCAGCGGAGATATTTAGCGGTCCGTGTCCCGGGATCCAACTAGCATCCGCCCATAAATACATGAATCCGCGGGACCATTTGTAGCGTATTTACTGCGCGCAATACGTTTCATCAACGATCCAACAAAAAACGGTTGCCGCTCGCCTCGCATCAATTTACCGCACCGTAAGTTTCAATTTATTCCATTACAATTTACAATCGCACTAAAGTCGAGTGGTTGTTTTGCGGCGGTCGGGCCGGGCCGGGTGCGGGCGACGTGGTGGTTGTTTTCCATTGCAGCTCGATAAATTAATTTCCGGCGGGCCGCGTACGCAAACGAAAGAAAGAAGGATTAAATGGGCGCGAGGATTTCAACTAACAATTAAGAGCAGAACCGTGCAAAGTAATCCTGCCTGGGACTTTGTAGCGCGCGGCTCGGCTCGCGAAGCTTTTCTTTTTGCAGGCCAGACGACGACGGCGAAGAGAGCAAAAAGGGGAAGAAAGGGACAAAGCGGTTGAGTGAGTGGCGTGTAAAACACCATGAGGGAGGTGTGCCAAAGCGAAAAGTGTGGCTGGGTTCGGGCCGGGCTGGTGTGGGTACTCGGAACGAGGGACGCCAATGAAATAACGTAAGTGGGCACGTACGTGCGGAGGATAGGAGTCAGATGGAAAATAAGAGTCACGCGATGCCACGCCGCAGTGCACCACGTAGGGGCTAGGAGCGTACCTAGTTACATACCCGCACACCGTAATCCAACGGTATTTTCGCGGAAGCTAACTTCGCGACAGGTAACGAGCTTCAGCCAGCCTCGCTGCCTGCGTACGCAACTGTCTCGCCGACATCTTTGCCACTCCTGATGGGCGAATCTGCCGCCACGCCGAGCAATTTTGAACGCACATACGGTCGACAATGTTACTATCAACCCTGCCCCGGATTTTATGTACTTATCACAAACATGCAAATACGGCCGCAAAGATGCGACACTCAAGGTTTCTTTGTCTCTCCATATTATATTGGAAGACATGAAAAAAAGTAATCCTGGGATAAGCAACAAAATCATTACTAATTTTAATAGTTTCCAAATCGGTTTGGAAGTATTCTACATGGCAGGGAGTTCCAACTTGTTCCCCTGCGAGAACCGCAAGGTCCCCACCATTAGTCAAACCTCTCCCCACTACTATGTACAGCCGTAGAGGAAGTTCTACGGCAACGATGAAGTCTAGGAGTGGGGGCAGTACCTAAGCGGGGAAAAAGCCACGCGTGGCTCGCGAGCTTCGTGTTGGAACTTCCTGCTATATAGTAATCGATAGACTGCGGATCTTAAACGCTATTTTCAATTTTTAAAATTTTAAGAAATTGAGAACAAATAAAATCTTATTTTCAGAGCTGTAGCCTTCACAGATCCGAAAGAGATAAAAGTCTCGTTAAATTCTGGCATTTTCTGAAAATTTCCAGAAGCCAATAAATGCATAAAGTAATGCATAAAGACCTGCAGTAATGAAAAACACGAAGAAAAATATTTGAAGCTCATTTTTAATAACGTAAATTCCATCTTCTTCGTATAAGGAAAACGTGCCGCTTTCTCAGGATAAACGGTTCAAGTTTCGCAGCAATTTGAAAGTTCTCTGCTTTTAGACTCGCAATATTGAAGTGCCACAACCTGCCGATAGAAGAGCCCCATCAACTACGAACACTGCGATAAGGAAATCGGCAGTTTCAATGTGTCAACGCTAATACACGATGCCACCTCCTGACTCCGTAACCCAGTCTCGCTGATATCCTGCGCTGCCCTAAGTCATTCACCATAGCCTTCCTTGCGGAAGGGATCCCTTTATGGCAATTCAGCATTGTATATCCTGTAGATGGAGGAGAACTCAAAACCTTAGATGTTTACCTAACAAAATAATTTTTTCTCGCCTCCCGACGAGTAGGACAGAGTGATCCGAACAAGATTACGAATCAATATTTATTATCGTGAATATTTCTGCTGAACAATATTTTACATGAAAATTAATTCTATAGAAAATTTAATATTGTTTAATAGTAACATTAAATTATTATGAAAATTACTTTGCTGAGAATCTAGTTGGTCGTTCCTTTTTTTTGTACTATGCATAGTAACAATAAAACGCTGAAACCATGCATGATTAATAGTATTCCACTAGACGTCACAGTTTAGTTTTAGTATTTTATATGACGGCGTTTTATGCGACAATGAAATGCGTTTTACTTTTAATACGTAGAGTGACACGTGAATTTCTAACGTTCCATATAAACATTGTTTATTCCATTCGTGGCAAGGTATAATTAATAAGTACTGTGATCTATTCGGTGTAGTATTTGAAAAGATTTTGATTTCGAATAAAATTTCCACTGATTGATTGCGAGTTCCACGGATTAATTTGTTCAGCTAATATATCCAAGGAAATAAATTCATTGAATAATTCCCTAGTGCATCTTTATAATAACGAAAGGCGTATATACACGCTCTCATAGGGCTAATAATTTTGTGTACGAGAGACGTATATGCAATAATAAATTTTGATTAATAACTATGTTAAAACTCCCTTATTTTTTAATTTTACTTTAATTTTGCAGCAGTAAAGTATTGGGTTGGAAAGAAAGTTCGTAGCGTTTCCAAATTAAGAATCGAAGATAAAATTAAGGCATGTATTCATGTTTATTCAAGAACACGAGAAGTTACCTCGAAAATGGCAAAAAGTAATAGAACAGAATCGAAAATGTGTTACTGAAATGTGTCATAAATCTATGAATAAATATCTGAAGTTCAGCTTTCAATTTTAATTTACAAACGCTACGAACTTCCGTTCCAATCCAATATCTAAAGGGTCAAAGGATCAAAAAAACTTGTAATATCCTATTCCCTGGAGCCCTATAGTTTCAGTGTTAATAAAAGTATTATATTCTTTGGAATATAGTGTAAGTTCTAATCGAGAACACATATAAATCAACTAATAAATGTTTATAGGTACACTGTGAACCACAGCAGTCTAGGTATAACGTTTATTCTAGATTAATACGTAAAACTGTATAACTTGACTATACCACGTTCGAAACTACTACGCAAGACTAACGCGTTGTTAGGCTACATGGGTAAGCCATGATGCGCGCGAGGTTTGATGAGCGAGTTTGTTCAACAATTCCAGCGACTAATATATTGATAAGTAGCTAAGCACTTGCGTGATCGTGACTAAGATACCGAGAGGAACGGGACACGTTTAAGCCAAAGGGTCTAATTGTAAGTGTAGATGTGTCCTGTCGAGTGCTAAGCAACTAAGTGACTAAATGAGCACTCGCGTGATCACGACTAACGTACATACTAACCGACCACGGAAAGACTACGAATTCCGAGACGTTAGCTGCTGAAATACCGGAAGGCTAAACGACTAAAACACGACAGATACAGATTGAGATATAAAATGTCAGCATATTGCTAGAGGCATCAGGAGAGATATTCAACAATGACAGTAACAATAAGAGTAACTTAAAAAAAATATATAAAAAGACTTTTTAAAAACCACGCTTATATTAAAATGCACTGAAAAGGAGAAAATCATTTTTTTAGACTTTAGTGACCATAAATAAAAGCGTGGAGCGCTAAACTGTATTGACGTAATCTTCGTGGGCGCTCCACGTTTTTATTTATAGTGAATAATGTCTAAAAAATTATTTTCTCCTTTATTTTAATATAAGCGTAGTTTTTACAAAGTTTTTTCTAATGTATTTTTTATTTTCTACTTTTTAGTCTTTTTTAAATGGAACGCAAGATACAGTAATACTGGTATGAAATAGTAAGATATAGAAACGCAAGATATGGAAATACGCGAGATAAATTGACTCCGAGAGACGACGTCTCTTGATGGAGTTCGAAATTGTCCGAAATCGAACTGAATGAACGGAACACCACACTGACTGAGTTCCTTTGGTTGCGAAATGGATCAGTGGAGTGGGAATGAGTCGGAGTGCGAACGCATATTGGAGTAGGGAGCGCTGGCGCGCGGAGTGGGGATCGCTGAACGCGATGATGTACTACCGTGCGTCGCGCGGCGAGATGTGACGGTTAATATTTAAATATTTTTTTCTCCTAGACGCACAGTTTTTTTTTAAATTTGTTTTATAATATTGCATTGTCATCCAGTTCTGAGCTATGTTTAAAGTTTCAAGTCTTTAGCTCATCAAAAAGATAGACAGTGTCACAGTGGCACTTAATCGTCATTTTCATAATTTTTATATGACTCATGTGGCTTATATAATTATTGAATTCCACAAGTATTTAATAACAAAGGAGAACATAATTCCAGAAATATTTCATTACAAAATAGATATTTTATTTTGCATTGTTGTTATTTCTACAACAGGGAGTATGTTAGCACAGAAATGAATTTCTAGTTTTCTGAATTTCTTTCTGGAAGACCGGGACACTTCCAGTATGTGTTGAGAAAAGAAAATGGCAGCATATTTCGAGGGAGCAAATACTCGATTGATCAGCGTTCCCTTCTTTCTGGTTTCGGACTGTTTGCAACGGTCGGAATCTACTTTTAGCCCCGGCAGCAATTTGACGATGGTTATCGCGTGATATCTCGAAACACGAAACTCGTCAAAACGTTCGTGTTACTCGCGTCCCGTACACGCTCGTGACGTTACATGCAGCCGGGCCGAGCACTTTAAGCTCCTTACCTGTCGCGAAGTTAGCTTTCGCGAAAATGCCATCGGATTACCTTGCGGCCATGTACGTACAGGAACAACGGTCGTGTATTTTAAAGGGGAGGGAACGGAATTCCAACGGTGGAACC
The DNA here is from genome assembly GCA_028455765.1 of Lasioglossum oenotherae. Classification (NCBI taxonomy): domain Eukaryota; kingdom Metazoa; phylum Arthropoda; class Insecta; order Hymenoptera; family Halictidae; genus Lasioglossum; species Lasioglossum oenotherae. The sequence continues at coordinate 6,705,756 of CM052295.1, read as the reverse complement.
CTCTGCCTCGGTCGGGAACACGTTACACTCTATACTTTCAATGGGATTTAATCGGGGTATTAGCGACGGAAACGTTGTCCCTCTTGTTTCTTTCACGAGGAACACCGACGCTGCCGGAGTATCCTCGAAAATATGATCCCGAATGAAATTACTCGAACCGGAATTGCTGTCTCCCCAGTAATGGGCACTGAATACACAAATTAAGTGACGAATACCTTATTATAGAATGTGAAATACTTTTATTCAGTATCTATAGTACCACAAGTACTATTACTTGGGTCCAGCCAAATTAGGGTTGTCAAAAATGCCCCTGAAAGGGCTTGTTCGGTAGCTCACCAAGAAAGAACCCTTTCTACCAAGTTTCAGCTCCATACCCCTCCCGTAAGGGTAGATACGTAAAAGGGTAGATACTGAAAAAAATTTGCTTCAATCAGCATAACGATGCATACATTCGATAATTTTTTCAAATTTTTCAGCTGCAAACTCTGGATGTAAAAAAAGAAAAACCAACAAAAATTCAGGAAAACACAGATTTTATGTTGAAGCTGAAGAGCGACCAAACTGGAAATTAATTTAACAATAAGGTATGGTTGTCACTGTCTCTGATTTTTTCAGACTTTTAGCTAGACTGCGTCATAGTTGAAAAAAGAATAAAAACGACCAATGTCGTGTTCGAAGGAAATTCGGCAAGTATGTAAATGAAGTGGAGTTTGTAATCTATTGGAATCGCAATATTTCGTGATCCCTTCGTCCGTCTGACACGCTCTCTAATTTAATATTCAAAGAATTATACGATTTAGCGCGATACCATAATAAAAATGCACAATTCATAGCGCGCCGATGGAAAAAGGGGTCAAGCAATTTCTCATGACGGCGAAAAAATAAAAAAGAGCGGAATGCTTGAATATTCACTACACGTTTAAATCTATTTTATTCATTTTCGCTGCCGCCGTCCGACTGACGTTACAAAAACTGTCTATCGGTACAGGTAATGAGCACTTTAAATACTCCCTATATAATTCACGCGAAAGCCGTGTACACACAGGAGGTCAAATATTAATAAATCATGCCGCGGAGCAGGAAGCGTAACAACTTTCGAGGTGCCTATACATTTGCGGACCGAACGTTCACTTATACATAAACATTGGTCATTAAGTGAGACATCAAGGAACAGCGAAAATAAAACCGCCGCGTTTCGCATCACATTGTAAATATTTAAATAAAAATAAATTTTTAAAAAATACCACGATCTTAAAACGGACTAAAAAGTATAAAATAATTTTTCCTAGCTCCATACAGATTCCTAACCCCGTACAGGAATTTTTTCGCAGAACATGATAACATTTTTAAAGCGAGATAACCAGTGTAACTATTTTTAGTTACACTCCGACACGTGTTTAGTAAAATAGTAAAAAATTTTTCATATTTTTCTGTTTAAATAACACTTCTCTAATGGAGGGCCCTGCACAGTAGAAGTGTGACTCTGAAGGATTGTGCACACGGTAATTACTCTGGCAAGTTTGTAATGTAGAGTAAGCAGAACTTTGGCTGGTAAGAAGTACGAGTGCCATTCCCAGTCATCCAAGTGAGACAGGTACTACCGCCTGTCGGATTAGTAGACTATTCTCGATCACGCGAGTAGAATGCATACTTCTTTGCTGTGGAAAGGTAACGAGCACTATCTCTATTTCATGAAGATAGAATAGGTAGAACGGGTTACGTTTCCGTCCGATGAATTAGAGAGTGAGAGAGGAAGAAGCAGAGAAAAAGTAAGGGTTGGAGAGAAAGAGAGAGGGGATCGAGTGAATAAATGAGAGAGAAGTGGAAAGAGGAAGACAAAGGGGATGTTATTCGAAGTTCAATAGTCGAGACATTGTATCGAGCGATACAAACGAATTTATAGTTGCGACTTACAATTAGATAAGTAGAACAATTTGTCAAGTGAACAGGCAAGTAGAATAATTTGTCAAGTGAACAGGCAAGTAGAATGTGGATTATTTTGGTCAGTGCTAGACAGATAGATACATATATAATGGTCGTACTGTGCGACGGAAGACCCAGGTCTCCAGCAAGCTAGCAATCACGGTTACCCTTAGTCAGCACAATCCTCGACGAAGCAGTTAATTTAGGAGCGCCACTTACAAGATAAGTAGAATGGGTACTTATCTGGACAAGTAGAATGTGCTGTGCGTCCATTCGAACGTGTAGATTAGGGGACGTAAGAATTCGTCTGTGCTATGTAATTCGGGGAACGGAAGTTTCTGTAAGTCTACATTTCAAAGCTGAAATTAAGTGAAATCTCAGGTCTAATTGACTTTGATAACACGAAAATAAATCTGTATTTAAAGCTCCTCCAGTGCAAAGATCCAATGATTCAAGGAAGGGATAATTTTAATTTTTCAAAGCCAGTCTAAATGCTTATATGAAGTGTCAAAAATATGAAATAGACAGTTGCAATAAAACATTTATTATTGATTTACGACTCAATAGGATCAAATAATGGAAAATAAAATAGATTAAGACAGAATTACTCTCTTACATGTTTTTAGGCTTGAATGTTACATAATAACCTGTACTATCCGAAAAGACGTATAATACTCTGTTCACAGTTATTCAGGCGACAAAGATTTTATACTTCACCGCGGCTTTCAGAGTTAAGCATGAATGTCTCATTTTGTTGGCAACATAAACGATTTTATTCGAATAATTAAACCCCATTTTATTATGCAGAGCTTGTAACTGCACATATCTTCGATCTTAGTTGCTGGGTTTGACTCGTATTAAACCTTTACGAGGGTACCTAGATAAGGAAACGATTATGCTTCCTACAAAAAGACGAAACGAAACAAAACGACAAACTCACGATTTCAAACATTATATAAACAATATATAACTGGTGATAACACTACTTTATCAATATTTATTTACTCTGACATTTTTATTGATTTAATTCTTAGATAAATAAAAATAATATGTTATATTATCATTATTAGTATTGAGTATCGGATATGGCACCACCGGAGAACAAAGGGTTGTACTTCGCTTCGCGTGTTGAAGAATGCGATAAATGTATTAAAGATCTACGGTTGAGTAGCAACATTCAAATTCCTACGAATAAAGAGTTTCTACAATCATTTCCATCTAATTTCCACGCGCCCATCCGCCGCTTTATCCCTCCTTGCCCGTAACTCACCTCGAGCGTCGATCACTTACCGATACTTTCCATTTAATACCAGGAATTACAGGCTTCCCAGTTGGTCTCCTTTCCCTGCCCATTTTTCATCATTTAAGGGCAATATACCGACTATTTCGCGAGGTACCGATACATCAATTATGCATACACCAGAACAGAGTATCTCTCTCTCTCTCTCTCTCCAACGAAGTCGAATAACAATGTACATACTAGCATTGCTAACGCTTTCTTTTGGATGCCTCTAGTATAAGCAGGAAGTAGTATTGGCTAGTTATGGTGAGACGGTATTTCCTGCATTTTCTAACTCGATTTTCTCGAAAACCGGGCATCAAACGAAAATTTGTTATTTCTTTTTTCTAGCTCATTTTGACATGTAGAATTATCCTCCGTTGCACCACCCCTCCGTCCACACCCTGTATAATTTTTATTCTGCATAAAGATCCACTTTGAGTAAACTTTACTTTACCGGACTCAAGATTTGTGACTTTCTCCTACAAATTATAATGTATTTGGTATGTAATCCAGTCGATTTGTACCCGGTGCAGCTGCAGATCGAGGTTTCGATTCTGTACGATCAATGGTTCAGAAGTTATGCCTGCTTAAAGTTGAGTAATCTGCAGTGCTTTTGACAGGTAAGGGCGCCGCCATATTGGTTTGTAGTGACGGTCGCGCGCCGCTTACCGAGTTGGTTGGTGATTAGGTCGGAAGGCGGCAAGGACCGGCGGTTCTGTTCCGTAAGCAGCTCGCGGTCGTCATTACAACCAATATGGCGACGCCCTTACCTGTCAAAAACACTGCAGATTGCTCAACTTTAAGCAACCATAGCTCCTGAACCATTGATTCTACAGGATCGAAACTTCGATCTGCAGCCGCCCCGGGTACAAATCTACTGGATTACATATCAAATACATGATAATTCATAGGAGAAAGGCACAAATTTGGAGTCCGGTAAAGTAAAGAGCAGCCTCCGCTTTTAATACTTCAACTCGAATGTAACTGCAGCTTATTCTAATAAAATAAAGGAATTATTATCGGCTACTCTGGGGCAGTTTTTCCAAAATCTGCCGGGTTGGAGTACGCTAACAGTTAAGCCTCCCTCACACCAAAATAAATATTGCGATAGATTCTTAGTAATGTATGTGGAGGTTCGGCTGAAATCTTGCGCGTTGGTGTGAACAAACACATAAGCCACCACATAAATTATACTGCTGCGAATCCTTCGCCGCGAAATACCGCTGCCGTCGCAGAATATTTGCATTGGTCTCTGGGACCCTTTAATCCTCGGATGCTCGAGTCTAGCAACCCAGCAGACGGGTGCAGGGTCATTCTGACCCGTCGTAAAAGTTTATTGCGCACATACTTTTCGAGAGATTTGAAAAGTTACGGACCGCCTGCTATTGTACAAAAATAGAACGGAATGGATATATGCTGATGTAACGTTTATTATACTTCCGTACAGTTTGTTCGAATGTTGTTCATGGTGTTCATCGTGTCGGTGCAAAGTTCTACACCATTCATTTACACCTTAATAAGATGACTAAAGAAAAGATCGTATATCGTGTTCTTTTATGCAGTTCTATGGAAAAATCAATGGGGATAGTCAAATGACACCAGGCTTATTGTTGTCTATTGTTCTCAACTAAACGCGATTCCCCCAGATTTCGAAGTTCAATGGCTAAATACTTTCTGGATCGACTGTAGGTGAACTTGCGTGAAACATGTAATGGGAAAGTGCTATTATAGACAGAGTAATTCGCAAGAAAAAATAAAAGAACAGACTTCGATCACCCATTGTCGGTCAAGGCCAGCAAGACCGGCCATTCAGAACTTATAAAAACAATTGCACGGAAAAATCGATATTGTCGCAGAAGGCTAATGTGCAGCTGAGGTCAACGTGGTGGTGTTCGATGGATTACGCTGCACGCGAGTGCAGCAATATTAATGATAAGAAGAAGAGCTGTTACGGTGGATAAGGAGTTTGAGAAGGTACATGGGAAGCGGTTTCGGAATGACCCGGCATTGGTCGAGCGAGGGTTAAGATCGTTCGAGCAGGCTAAGGTCGAATGGTAGAAGACGAAGACGAAGAGCAACGGCACGGTGGTAGAAAGCAGGGGCTAGGAGAGGAAAAGTGGGAGGAATGAAGTAAAGGTAGATGCGGCAAGGGGGTGGGTTACCTTATCGGACGAGCCGACGAGCCGTGAAATCGATAGCTCGATACTTTGCGCCGTCGCGCGCGGCCTCGTTCCACCGTGAAATCCTTCTAACGAGTTTCCGCATTTTCTGAAGTCGCCTCCTCGCGATCTATCACGAACCTCCTTCGATATTTTTTCGAATAAACCGTACTTACCGTTTTGTCAACGAGCTCCCTGTTACTCCCTTTACTTTCTTCGCACGGCTGCCTCTGTGTGCGTGTGGCCACACACGCACGTCGGTGTTTCAGTTGGCGCACTCCTACTTCTCGACAATGCTGTTCCGCGGTTCTTATATTGTTACTTCAGCTTCCGTGAATTCTTTGCTTTCGTTCGCTGCAAGCAACGCTTCATCACACCCGTGGACGTCAAAGCACTGCGTACACTGTTGTGCGCTGCCGAAAATGTGTGGAAAATTGTGATCACTAGACTGCGGATCGTTATGCAAAATAAAAAATGTTTGCTTTGATTGCAGGACACAGATGTTAAATAAAAGTTGTATTCTTCTTTTAATTATCCTATCAAGCTGAGACCTTAAATATTTTTAATATGTCCACTGCTTTTAATTGTACGGATCCATTTTTGTCATAAATGCATAAAATCCGCAGTCTAGTGATCACCTAAAAATAGTTACAAGACCATTAATACATCTATGAGGCCCTAGAAGTAACCATTTTATATTATTATTTCTGATTTCACAACACTAAAAGATTCTACCGGCGTCAGCAAATTTAATATTACGAGTACTAATACCAATATATTATTATAAATATTATTAACAATGTATCGAGAAATCAGAATTATGGAAAATAATTTAATAAATTTATTTACTGACATTAAAATAAACGGCACAAGAGTGTGTACTAAATGCATACTAATTACTTGAATGGGCTATTACAAAACCATTTTATAGTGTTTGCCAGCTTATTGTTCGCCATTGTGATCGAAAGCAATGTAGATTAACCATCAATATGTCGCAACAATATTAAACGAATATGATACAGCTCTGGCGCGGCGTATGAAAACAAGAAAATGAATAATGAGAAGAGAACGTGAATAATCCTGCGCGCCGGCCCTATTGTAATTCTATATTTCATCGTATGCACTCTTGTGCATACGTATAATTCTCTTTAATGAACTACATTCATCAACCGCGAGCCACTCGCCGCAACGACGCAACAAGACATTATTAAACGACTGGAACCACTTTAATAATCGTCCAGTAATTGTCGCAATAAAAAAAAACTGTCCAATGACCGGTGTGCGCCATTGCACCGGCGAATAAACGAAAAGAAAAGAACTCCGGCCCCGGTCGGGTAACTGAATTTCCATCTTCCAATTTTTTATGGACCAAGCCTCGGTACTACATCGAGCTCGTTAGTGGCCGTTTTTCCGTACTCGAGGCTAGATTTCTTAATTGAGGCTCGAGAAAAAGATTGGAAGTTGCCATCTAGTTTTCAATTTCCTATTATCAGATTTTCTGCCATTTCATCCTTATCCCCTCGCAGGGAAAGACGGAAGAGAGAGAGGGGGAGGGGGTACTGGAGCGGAAGAGAGAAACAGAAATGAATTATACACGATAATCGGTCGGGATCTTGATTGTCTAAGGAATCGCGAATATCCATTTCCGATTGTAACGCTGAAGAGGACTTTCGAGTGGCGCACCAAGAAGCACGCTACCTGTCGAGCGAGTTCTCATCGATAAGGGATCTCGATAAGACAACCGATAAGACGGCGCCAATTGTGACTGGACGTTTCGTGAGCACTTCGTCTTTCGTAGAAACACGCGTTACAACGGAATCACAGAAGGCATCGTGTTCCCTGGTAACAAGAACTGTTTATTAGCTCCGTATAGATCGGTTCGCATTAATTAACTCTTTTGCCGAGAAAGCGTGTACTCGGGAACTAGACTGGCCGAATGATCCACCGGGGACCACTATCTTTAACAGACCGCAAATTACGAGGTACCGACTAAATATGGGAACGCGGATCCTCTGCCGAGGAGTCAGAGTCAAGAATCCTAAGCATGGTTGGCAGTGAACGATTTGATTGTTTAACAAATTTAATTTTAGGAACCTTACTGTTTCGAAACTAATATTCGATGTACAAATTAATTTATGGCCTTCGGGATTAATCGTAATTTTGGTTTACATAAACCAAATTATTTGGTAATAAAAACGATTAATTACATGTAATTTTACCTTTCGTAAAGTTGTCTGAGAAAGACTTTCATCTTGGCAAGATTTTCGAAAATTTAATAATTTTCAATAATATTTAGACCTTTCGAAAATTGTCAACTCTCAGTACTTTCGAAAATGGTCAATTTTCAGTACATTCAACAAAGGTTTTTAACAATTCGAAGACTTTTACGACTCCCAGGACTGTCACACAAGATTCTGGAAATATACCAGCATCTGCAACCGATTGGATTGAATTGTCTAGATAGTAAAACCCACTTTAGTTTCTAGACGGTATACACTTGACCGGCATAAAAATTTCACAAACAGAGCTACAGATATTTGTACTCCATTTAATTAAACTAGATATACCCCAATCGCGAATCTATCAATCGAAGTAGCTCCACGTGCAGTTCGATGCAATAAAACATACAACTTTGAAGTTGACGTCTACGTTACTGCACAGAAATACGGTATAAATAAAAGTTTCGTAGCTGCGGAGAAAAAATGTTCGAATTAAGATCTACGGAATGATTTATACTGAACATACTTGAGAAAGTGTACCATTTCAGACATTAAAGCGAATTTCAAAACAGAATCCTTTGCTAAAGAAATTAGACGCTTTGGTGAGAATATTATATAGGGTGTCGCGGTATTGATGGTAGGGTGAACTTAGAGGGGGTGATTCTATCGTCATGAAAATCAATAAAATTTCAGAAACGTTTCCGTCAACGTTTTTTCTTTACATTTTTCACCCCAGGGTGACTGCATCCCAGTACAGAATTAACATTAGAATATACAGTTAGGAGCAAAACTGATGACACACACTTTAAATCAGAATAACTTTTTTATGAATGGACTAAACATTCAATTTCTCTGTAAGGCTAGATGAATTAGTTTAGTAAATGCCGTATAAAAAATATGTTGAAAAACTGAATTGTGAAAATCAATAGTAAAAATTGATTTTTACAACTTTTTTAGCTGTGCCAATAATGAAAATTTAAAATATGTGTTCGGTCAACTTGTATCAGATTGTAACGCTCCGAAAATTTCATTGAAATTGGTTAATTGGTTTACGAGTTATAAACGATCAAAATTGGTAAAACTTGCAATTGTCAAGATTTTTTACCTTGTTTCCAATTTTGATCGTTTATAACTCGTAAACCAATTAACCAATTTCAATGAAATTTTCAGAGCGTATATAATTTATACAAATTGACCAAGCACATCTTTTAAATTTTCGTTATTGGCCCAGCTAAAAAGGTCGTAAAAATGGATGGATGGATGGAGGGATGGGTGACATAAGAGAATTGTAAACCATGTCCAATTTCTTGACCGCGAGGTCAAAATAAATATGCAGGGTGACAAGAAATAACGGAGTTAACAATTTCTTATTATAATTCTGTCAAATTGACGAATTTTGAAAAAACCAAATAATAACAACCATAACATGGACAATTAATATTCATATATTTAAGAAGTTTCGAAATGGCCACCCTTTGCGCCGATACAGAGGCTCAAACGTGTCTTGAAATTTTCGGCAATGGGCCGCAGCTCTACTGGCGTCATTCGGTCCCACTTCTGGTACAGAGATTTTTTCAATGACTCCAAATTTTTATGGGGCCGAGCACAGGCCCGGCCTCCAAAATCGACCACACTTTTTGAAGAAGCTTTTTGTGCCGCTTTGTAAGAAGAGGTTTCTTTATTTTTGAACGTCCTCTTAATTTCACTTCTCGCAGTGCATTTCGCACTGTTTCAGCGCTCACGTTAATTTTTTTGCATCTGTACAGCATTATCAACGCTACCATTACGGATTGATCGTATGATTCATCGCTTTGTGATAGTGGATAACTTTGATTTTCGTCCTGCTTTATTTTTTAGTATGTTTTCTTTTAAAGTTTTACGTACTGAAGACACAGTACCAACAGAGCACAGTACCTTCTCAGAAATCTCGCGATGAGAAAGCCCAGATATTAATAGTTTTTTAATTTCTGATATTTTACTTGCTTTTATTGGTCTCATCATGAAATATGACTAAAAATATTTTTTTTATTAATTATTTTATCACAAACGTATTCTCGAATGTTTAAAAATAACGTTATGACTTACCAGTAATTATATTTGTGCTGAGGAATGCGAAAAATATAAGAATTTTTCACAATTGAGCTTGACACAAATAATTGATCAAGTATGCACAGAATATACAAATTCGTAATACACGTCCGCTTTGTACGATTACAGGGCTTAAACTGTCGTAAAGTACCGACGCAATGTTAACATTTTTCGTATATGTATCAACAGGCTTAAGCAAGATTCTGAGAAAGGTATACTGTGACTTGTTTCCTTTTTGTTCGAACATTTGATCAATTGTTTGAGTCACTGTAATATGATACGAAAGCCTACGTTCTACCAGTTGTATTTTCGGTTTTATTCGGCTATCGTGGACCCTTCGGAACAGCATGCGGCGGATCTATTGCCGGGCTGGAGCTCGCATCGGATACATCCGGATGTACTTATGCACACGTTTATGTGCGGCCGGAGGAAAGCCGCACGGCCGCTAACTAACTTCCTGTTACTCGCACGGTTTCCCTCTCTCAGGATTGACCCCGAATTACGTCGAATGTAATTAAAGTTACGCCACCGAAATAGGCAGGATTTCATTCGTGAGTCGAGGATGTGCTAATGGGGGGATTGTTGCGGCCGGAGAGGAAAAGCTGGCCGAATGCACCACGGTCGGAGATACGGTACGTTTATAAATGTTTGGTGGTTGTCGGGTGATAAGTGAAGGGAAGGGACGGAATTTCGAAGCGTGTTTATGTCAATCCTGGATACAGAGGAATGCTAAGCAGGGCCGGTTGAATACATTATGGACGTGCGCGTGATGGTCGAGGGACAGGACTACGCGCTACTGTCCACTAGTATTTCGATGGCTACATCTCCCCTCTACAATATTCGGACATTCCTTCCGAATATTTTTGGCGAAACTATTTCTATTGCTCCTGTCTCCCATCGATTTTGCAGTTCGTATCGTGTACTTTATATGGTGATCTTGTGGCGAAAAATCCTTCTGAAAGTACAAGGACCTTTTCGAATAAATAAAATTCCACATACAGTGGATGCGCGAAGTATTCGTACATCATTTAAAAACGAATAACTTTTTCAAAATTAGATACTCTTCATTGTTGTTCCACTGTCAATTGTTTTACTGTTCTGAAACTTCGAAGAGGCTTTAAAGTCAATCATATTTGCAAAGATTAGTTGAAATTAATATATTTTAATTTTTATCTAGAATCTACATGACCCATGACTTGAGACTGAAGAATTTATGGAACATAATCGTCGTGAAACTTCAACAGGAAGATTTAGGAGCAACCGTAAAAGTTACTACGTTCGGAGATTGTTGATATGCTAAATACGTGGTTAAACAATCGTCCAGCATTTCCCTGGCCCTCTGTAAGTGTCCCAGCACTTATGGCCGCGGGTGTACGTGTGTATTGGCAAATGCGTTCAAACATAATACAATACAATGTGAATCGGTGTGCTGGGGGAGAGAACGGTCGATAGTGTTGGTGCACCCTTAGCTCTTTCATCCTTCCTCCGTTGTACTGGCTTGGAAGAAGGGAAACGGAAGGAACCGAATGGCGAGAGGAGCGAGAGAAAGAGAGAAGGACAAATGGATAGGGGGATGGGAGAGAGAGAGAGAGGGAGAAGAGCAGAAAGTTGGCTCGGCGCCAAGCCTGTTGAGCGCCACGCCCTGGGGAAAGAAAAGCAAACGAAAAAGGGATGGGCTCGGAGGCTGGAAAATCATCGCTGCGATTCGAGCCAGGTGCCGATCGGCCGACCGACCGACCAACCACTATAGATATAGCACTCGGCCTACCCCTTGTCGTGCCTGTTGCATTCTCTGTACCTAATACTTCCGCCGTAGGCGCGACCGGAGTCTTTTCTTAGCATGTTGATGTAGCCGGGTGCTCATCTTTTCCTCGATAAACCACCGGTTTGTACACTTTTCCCGCCGCGGACCCGCGCTCCCGAGTTTATCGTCGTGTTCGCGTAATTAGAATGTAGCCGCCGCTGCCTCGCCACCGCCGCAGCCGCGCGCCGCGTTCGTCGCTGAAGGGCGCGTGCGCGTGCGCGTGCTATCCGAGCATAAAGTAGTATAAACACGGCTTTTTCGGACGTACACGCGTTACGTTATCGCTGGAAAATTACGAGTCCCTCGGACGTAGCCTACTCGTTCGTCTAACCGTAGTGCTTTCGCACGAGATAATAGGGCCGTTATTATCGCGGAGTGTGGCCTTTTATGGTAAATAATTTCAGAGAAGGGACTCAACTATTCCGTGAAAAGGATTAATCGTGACGAACATTTTATGGAGTTACGTGACACGCGTTTCTGGATGGACTTTTAATGCGAGCTGTCCCACTGTCGCACTCTCCAGGCTTCTCAACCCCTTATAACACTGGGTTTACGGAGCACTAAAAATCAGTGTTATAGGGTGTCTCAGCTGAAGGAGGCCACCTACATATCTAGTGCATTTTTAATGGCACAAAAAAATAATTATGGAACAATTTAAATTGTGTCGAAGGAGGAATATCACAGAAGAATTTTTATTTGTGCGCTTTTTCATAGTTTTTTTCAAGGTCATCGTTATTTTTTATCGGGAAAACTTGATATTTTTTATTCTATCTTGTTAATGTCTTAAGCATATTCAAATGTATTTGTTAAGATTGAATAAAAAAATACTTTCTCCCGATAAAAAAATAACGATGACCTTGAAAAAACTATGAAAAAATAACCGGACAAAAGAAATTGTTCTTCTATGATATTCATCCTTCGATACCATTTAAAATATCTTTTGTGCCATTAAAAATAAAGGAGATATTTAGGTGGCCTCCTTCAGCTGAGACACCCTGTATATCACTTTATAAAAATAATAAAAATGTGTCTGTCCAAATTCTTGATTTGGTTGGTGGTTGTAGATTTCATATTAATAAATTACTCTTTCTTGTTAGCATTAAGCTATACAGGGTGTTAATTTTCACTCGAACACCTAAATTATTACCGCTACTATTAAAAATAAGAAAAAATAACTACATAGGATTTACATGGTTTTAAGGCGTGCATCAGATGGTAATAAAAAAGAATCCTTTGTAGGTTATTTAAACGGTTTCTTCAAGGTCACCATATATTTTTGCATATTAACATTTATTTTTCATAATGCAATGTGGTAGTCGGTGTCAAGATGAGTTTGACGACCTACACACTAGAACCTTGAAGTAACCTGGAAGGCGAAAAAAATCAGTTTCAGTTTGGAGAATACAAAATACTAAAAAATAATAAAACGAAATAGGAATATCACCTTATTTATTACCATCTGATGCACGTCTTAAAACCACATGTACACCCTATTTAGTTATTTTTTCTTACTTTTAATGGTAGCGGAAATGATTTAGGTGTCCTAGTTAAAATTAACACCCTGTATATAAATAGACTGTAAGTAGTGTAAATTATCTGAATAATATAAATAGTATAAATGAAATAAATAGTATGCACATTGTACAATGTAAATACACTTCGTGAGAAGTAATCGGTTTTCAAAATCATATAGAGAGTCACTCAAATGTTTTCCAGTTGTATCGTACCCAGAATAAATAGTATAAATGATATAAATAGTATACATAGAATAAACAGAACAATTTTGAATTTCAACCTTCTTCCCAATTAGTCACCAAAATCCGCGATAATTGCTAAAAGACGCGACAATTGCGGAGGCAACAACAGACTCGAAAATTTCCGTCTGGAAGCCGTGTAAATTAGCGAGTCAATTGTGCATTCTAATTTCTCTATCCTTCTCGGGCCGGCATTAATTCTTAAGTAGTCCCCTGGCCGTAGTAAATACTGATGGTAGTTGCCGGCAATAAATACTGCATAAAACAGAAGTCCGTAAGCTTCCAGCTCGGAGGGTTAATTTAATCTTCGTGTAACTGTTTAAGAATTAAATAATTATCTCCGGGTCCGTACGCGCAACGGTTCAGACAAAAAAAAAAGATGGCCGCGTAGATGAGAACTATGGGCGCGCTGCGTATTTCCATGCGATAACAAGAAAATTGCATCTAGCTTAACGGGGTGAAACGAAGTGCTTGACGAACGGTAATGTGCAGAATGGTTCACGCAGTCGACTCGGTTGTATCCCAAAATGTATCCCAGAAATGTACAATAACGTGTCGACTTATGTATGTCTGTGATGTACCTGCTGTAGTAGAACCAATCAGTGACATTTGACTATTCGGATAATAATTAGTTACCTAGCATCAAGTTACAGTGGGTGTAAAAAGAATTGGTACGCCCTTTAAAATAGAATAACTTTTTTATGATTGTACCAAATGACTAGATTTTGTATAATCAATTAGAAGCATTGGTTTACGAAATGATATGCAAAAAGGATTTTTGAAAAATTTTAATTTACAAGGTTACATGCAAAAATAAAAGAGGCATTTTTTAAACTTTTTTATTTGGGCACTTAATGAAAATTTAAAATATATGTTTTGTAGATCTATGTTAGTTGCACACATACTGAAAATTTCATTGAAATCGGTCGTCGCGACGCAGGAAAAAACGACACGCATCGAAATCTGTGGATTTTAAGCAGAAACTGATCAAAAGTCGTGTAAAACCACGATTCTTACCATTTTTAATCGCTTGTAGCTCGTGTGTATCTCAATCGATTTCGATGAAATTTTCAGCACTTTTGTAACTACTATAGATCTACGAAACTTTTAAATAAATTAATTCTAAATTTTTTATTTTCTTTAAGGGCCCAAATAAAAAAGTTTAAAAAAATGCCTTTTTTATTTTTGCATGTAACCTTGTAAATTATAATTTTTGGAAAATCTTTTTTGCATATCATCGAATTGATTATAAAAAATCAGGTCGTTTGGCACAATTATAAAACAATTACGTACGAATAGTTTTTACACCCACTGTATATCTTTACTGATTTAAATGTTGTAGTATAAAAAAATGAAGGAAAATTAAAAACATTCTGTTTTGCTCGAATTTTCAGTAGATGTTGTCTTCTTTAAATAATTGTGCATATATGGTATATGTATAATGATCCCCATTTTTCTTTTTCCTCGCCTACTTCGTCCAACAGTAAAGAATCAATTCAATAAAAAAGTAAATAATCAAGTCCACAGATTATACTTCTGAAAATAATACAATGTTTTCGTCACGTATCACAATACGCATTCGGTATTGGAAAAACGTGTCAAATTGATACTAGCAATGGATTAGAATTAATCTCGACAGACATCGAATGACCTGGAACCATCAATAATTATAATACAAATCAATATGCGATGCAGGCCAATCATAATGAACGTATAATAGTTTCAGTTTAGAGTATTTATTTCTGTGGTGCACACACTAAACTTTCCACGACACTGGTTCCGTTTTAGCGAATTGAACGGAAAATGTTCGAGCTATAAAATCAGTCGACATAATTTTTGAAACTTTTTCTTAATGAAATTATCATAGTCGAAATATTGATAATTTCTCGGGAAATTTATTGTTCAAAAATACTTTTCTCTTACACTCGTCAGGAATAAACAAACTTTCGCATAAACCTCTTCGTACCGTCCCTTAAAATGTTAACAAAATTTTACAAGGTCGTTACGTTACGACTAACACAGTGTGGACTTGAAGATTGAATGTCACGAATGCGGCACAGATGAAAGCTCTCTCGCGATTTATCTGCTTATTCATCGGCTGCCTGCATAATAGATAATAGAACGACGACAAGGCTCTGCACCTGAGCAAGGTATCGAGATAGCATCTCGCGATAAGCTATATCTGTTTGCTAGACCGGTGATTTTACTCGGCCGCACATTCGCCACGTGCGATAAGGCTTCCGGCCATTACAAGAATTTTGCCACATAGAGAAACCGTGAACGCAACCGAAACCCGTTCCCCTTCGTTCTTGCCCTTCGCGGCCTCGTGCATATGGCCGCAATAACAATTTATCGTGCGAAATAATCGTGCTCGCCCATTTCGAAAGTAAACCAAACCGTTCGGATTAGAAAATTGCAAGAAAGAGGATGCACTACATTACTATTTCACCCCTTTATGTCGCACAGAGTGCTGTTGGAATAATTCTGTCGATCAAAATTCATTTTCAACCTCTAGTACAATAATATTCAATAATATAATAATTTAATCTCAATAATTTGTGAAATCATATAAATGAATTGTCGATAGTATTAGAAAAATGTACAGAAATGCCTCGATACGTGTGAAAGAGGTGTGCACGATATCTGTTACGAAGTAATTCTGTGTAAATTTGTAATTTCGATAATATTCCAAATATGTGAAATCATATTACAAATGAATTGCCGACATTATTAGAAAAATGCACAGTAATGCCTCGATATGAAGAGATGTGAACGTTTCATTCCAAAAAGTAATGTAAATTTGTAATTTCTATAATAATTACATGTAACTGCTTTTTATGGAACTTTATCAATACATTGAATTAAATATACAGCGTATATATTAAACCGAGTACGATGGTTTTTCTTAATATCAAATCTAATAACGCCATTAAATATGAATATCCCTCTGGTGCGATAATTTTGTCCCACTAGATTGCTAAAATGTCACAGTGTGCGTCGTGGAGATTCATTATGCGGTCGCATCACATCAACATATTTCATACTCAGCTCCACCGTTCCCAAGGAATCGAATGACGTGGAACTAAGAATCACTTTATCCGTATTACTGGCATTTTAAACAAATTTGCATTTCGGTATTTCCGACGATAACGTAATACTGGTAAAATAAGATATTTACGAAAATTATTTTCATTATACCACGAACAATAAAAATATGTATGTAGTTTCATAAAAGACACATATACACACAACAAAACCTGAATTTCTATTCATACCATTATCTAGATGGATATATGTAATCCAGAAATTGCTCGACAGCGCGAAATTAGAATTTCATTAAAATTTTTCAAACTAATATCCACCAACAAGCCAGAAATATGTAGTTGATGATTGCAATGTGAAAAGTTTGGAAGGCAATAGAAAATAATCAACGTCATAATTGAAAAGTAATGAAACACATATTTTCTGAAGTTTTATTAATATTTATCATACCCATTTCATATGGAGTTTAGCTCCACCGTTTCAAAAAGTTAATTCGTATATTGCAACTAAACTATTTCGCTTTGAATTTATTCGAACCGTTTAGTGGAAAACTGATCAATGCAGATTGTACGCATTTATGATAGCAATTAATATATCAAATGCATAAACGGTATTACCATTTCAACAATTTAGAAATAATGTTTTGATAAAAGTTTAGAAGAAATTTACATAAAGGATCAATTTTTAGTTTGTATAGAGTGTTAAAAGAATATAACAAAGTACAATTTGCAAGAAACAACAGTTACCTAAAGTAATCAACAATTTTGTAGAACCTATTTTACTGACCTGAACTGCTTGATGCATGTCTGGCTATAAACAGACCGTTTCTACTTACTCAGTTAGTCTCGATTCTACATTTGCAGATCGAAGATAAGCCGCATTCACCTCACTTATCTGTTCCACTGCGGTCTTAATCTAGTTGCTTAGTGGAGATCAGCTCGTATTTTCCGAATTTGATCAGGAACTTTCGTTATTTCTCCTTGCCTGAGAAATAACAATCTCAGTCAGTCGACTTTCCTGAGCAACCACAAAAATCCACGATCCTCTGGAAAACAAGATTTGCAACAGGAAATTTATTTTTAGCTCGTATACTATTTCTCTGAAATGTAGACAACAAATGTATGAAACATTCACTGTGTTATGGACTATTTTACCACGCTAATATTAGCTTACCGAATCGTCGTTGTTGTTGTATGCGTCAAATCTTGCAATCGAATTTTAAACCACTTCCCGATGAGCTAGAGACTTGAAACTTTAAACATAGCTCAGAACAAGATGACAATGCAATATTAAAAAACAAATTTTTAAAAAGACTATGCGTTCAGGAGAAAAAATTTTAATATTAACCGTCACGACTTTTCGCGCGACGCTGGGTAGTACGTCATCGCGTTCAGCGATCCCCACTCCGCGCGCCAAAGCTCCCTACTCCACTACGCGTTCCCACTCCGACTCATCCCCACTCCACTGGCCCACTTCGCACCGAAGGAGCTCAGCGTGGTGTTTCGTTCATTCAGATCCATTTCGTACAATTTCTGACTTCATAAAGAGACGTCGTCTCTCATTCTATCTCGCGTATTTCCATATCTTGCGTTTCTATATCTTACTATTTCATACCAGCATTACTATATCTTGCTTTCCATTTAAAAAAGACTAAAAAGTAGAAAATAAAAAAATGTATAAAAAAAACTTTTTAAAAAGCACGCTTATATTAAAATGCACTAAAAAGTAAAAAATAATTTTTTTTTACATTAGTGACTATAAATAAAAGCGTGGAGTGCCCACGATGATTACGTCAATATAATTTAGCGCTCCACGCTTTTATTTATAGTCACTAATATCTAAAAAAAGTATTTTTTCCTTTTTAGTGCATTTTAATGTAAACGTGGTTTCTAAAAAGTTTTTTTGTATATTTTTTTTTATTTTCTACTTTTTTAATTATACAGGTTTAACAACAGGACTTAGTATAATTGCGAGTAAAAATTTATATTGAAGTTCATTGACGAATTTGTCTTTTATATCCAAGGAATTTGATTATAGAGGGTGGGCCGGAAATCGTAGAGATGGGCAGGGGGTGAAAGGCCATGTTCCCCATCGATGTTTTTTCTGTCTTCGCCGCGGACTGAACTCCCAGGGGATTTACAGGAAAGTTTCAATTGCGGCTGTCCTTTTTAGTCCGAATTTAGTGGTGTCTCGCCGGTGGCTAGATTGTCCACGTACAACTGCTAGCCCCGGTTTCATAGCCTCTAACCTGGCCTTGCAATATAGCACGACACGGTTCAGCGGCGTTTCGAGGCGACCCCGGTTCTCCAGGAATTCCTGTCCCTCATAAATAAGATTGTCCAATCTAAGTCGACGAAGGTGTTGGAATAACCCTGAATCACTAATTAGAACGCTTTATTGAAACTATTGAAATAATCCGACTAGCATGAGTCTTCCTGGACTGCTGATCTTTATGCGATTCGCGTTTCCGATGATTGAAATTCTGTTGGAGCTAGGTGACGGATTTTTATGCAAATAATTTTTGTGTCAACTATAAGGAGTCGCAATTGAAAAAAGTAATTAAAAATCACGTATCGCTTCAAACTTGCTATGTACGTATTTATTAAAATTATTTATTAAAAATTGAAACCCATTCAAAATGAAGAAGCAATTGAAAATTAAGTACCGCTTCAAACGTGCCATCTACTTATTTCATAAAATTATTTATTAAAAATAAAAAACCCATTCAAAATGAAAAAGCAATTAAAGATCAAGTACTGCCTCTGACGTGCTATCTACTTATTTATATGAGAAATAAAATTATTTGTATAAAAAATAAAATGATTTATTAAAAAATTTCAGGAGAGAAAAGCAACATTAAGAGGAAAGACGCGTGCGATATTGAGGAGGAACTTCATGGGAATTTGAAGAGCTGGGCATACTGAAAACAACTTTATTATTAATAAGAGGGTTCAGCCTGAATACTTCATCCGTGGAATCCTTAAACTTGCGGTGGGCACGTTCATTTTACTATCATGGTTACGGGGGTTAGAAAACATCCGATGAAATTAGTGAATTTCTGTGGTCGAAAATTCTTAATAATATCATAGCATAATGGAGTAATTCTCCATCGATACAAATAACCATGCTGATCGGTAAACTACCTGCTTCGAAAAGGAAGTAGGCAAAATTTATGTTAAAAAAAAACAACAAAATTCGTGATCACAAGAATTTTTAAAATAAGAATTAACAAGTTCATGTCCTATATTTTTGTCTCCGACAACGTACAACAGGATTGGCCACTATCTCTGTTCTTTTTCAACCGTTCAAAGGTGTGAAAGCCCTGAGGAAATATTGGAGTGGTGGGGGTAGGAGGAGGGTAGAAGAACGCAGCGCCGCCAGGGGTGAAAAGGGGATGCGGTTAGGGAGCTGCCGCGTAAGGATGCGTTCCCCAGCGTTGGTACGTCGGTTCCGATAGTCTACGTATGATGCGAGCAGTCTCCAGAGCTTGACAGGCGAAACCGAGCCGAGGCAGGACGAGGCCGGCAACAGCAACGAACGCGAACGGCGTACAGGAGAGAGCGCAGCTCGTTCCGGAGCGCAATGTTGGCCAAGATCAATAGGCGGGCCACGAGCCATCATCCCAGGCGACAGAAAACCCGCTAGTTTCGATCTCTCGCGCAAGCGCTTCCCATCTGCTCGCTCCGTATCACCGACCGTCGCTAATAACAACGACGCTACCGGTTATGACGATCATGTCGGCATTGAAATCTGGCCGGACCAGAGATTACGTGTAGTCATTTCGACGAGTGCACAATCACGTTTCCAGTATAGATCGTCGAACGTTCGACTATTTATTAACACGTCCGAATTTTCCTTATTCCTTGCACTCGAGTGGCGACTCAGAGACACCATTAAAAAGTGTTGTACCATTATTTACAACATAACACAAATGAGTAAAGTGTAATTTAAAACAGTAAAATCATTAGAAGAATTTAAAAATGTTGTTATATTTATATTAAGAAAGAAAACAAACTATTTCTCTTCAGCTTGTTGCAATTCAGGTGGAAAATTTATATTTAGCATATAGATCCGCGGTCTCTCTCTAGAGTTATTAAACTTTAAACCTTCAAAGTTTTAAATATATACATACATATAATATTAGAAAAATTAATTTCATTAATAAATTTACTATTCGACAATGGAGTTTCCATCACGCACTATAATCTAGTTAGTTTCAGTATTAATAAATTGGATATTAAACATCAACACAAATGTGGAATGTTGGTTCCTTACTGATATGCATTAAATATCTATTAATATCAGTACACATCTAGAATAATAATAATAAAACATTAAGACTATTATATTACTCATGCACGTATAAAATACTATCGTTACTTGTTCATTATTATATGATTTCAAAATTAGTGTCGAAATTGTCTTCCATAAAGTTTCGAATCTGTTAAAAGCATCATCAAGAAACTTTCCATTAGATATCGGCCATTGGATTGTCATGCATGAAAATTGGAAATTTCGCAAACATACAATTGCAATATCTGTTATAAGTATATTACAATTTCTCTTAAAACGCATATGCGGTAATAACGGCAAGGGAATTTTATTCGGAACTTTTGTTCGTATGAAAGCGTGTAATATTATGATAGTACAGTGGAGTATGGCAGAGTGAAGGTAATTGGTTTTAGAGCTTCGTTTATGGTATCTGTTCGCCCCAGCAAATATTTAAACATATCTCCACTGTGACGGTCTAAAGTGAAATTATGAAAATAATGACTCGAACAGGAAAATTTTAACACGGAATAAAAAATATAAATGCAAAACCACTACGGAATTGAATAACTTAATTTTGATGCGTTAACTTTGGAAAACAGGAAATACTTAAAAGAACAGAGCGAAAATAAAACTCAACAACCGAGATAACCATTTAATGAAAACAGTAACAACACTTTTGCATAGTTGCTTCGCAGCTATTACACGATATAATTATGATAAAAAAAAATTTCAATGAAAGAGCGGCTCCGTTTATTTCACATGGAATAATTCATATGAATATGGGTCGTTTTCCCATAAATTCTAAAACGTTCTAATTCCACGACAGGATATTATGGACGACTGTACAAAAATGCATAAATAGTTGATGACTTTCGTTAAAATTATACCGCAGATTGCCCCGCATTTAATGATATAACCGAGCCAGAGAGACTCCGCATGCAAAAACAAATTGAAAATGTGGAACAGAATTTCTTCATACCTGCTCGCCCCAGCATTATATACCACACATTCAGAGGATTTCGTAATAAGTAAAGAAACCGAGACGGAGTTAATTT
The DNA here is from genome assembly GCA_028455765.1 of Lasioglossum oenotherae. Classification (NCBI taxonomy): domain Eukaryota; kingdom Metazoa; phylum Arthropoda; class Insecta; order Hymenoptera; family Halictidae; genus Lasioglossum; species Lasioglossum oenotherae. The sequence goes on along the minus strand of CM052295.1, from coordinate 6,684,158 downwards.
CGCATGCAAAAACAAGTCTAAAATGTGGAGTGTATTTTTCTCTGCGGAGTTTAATTCTCGGGGAAAATCGAATTTATTATTTCCCTGGTACGCGTGTACCCTCGGCCCGATTTCATTCACTTGTCTGATTAATGCTCGTTACTTCTACTTAATAACATCCAAATTCCACACACCCAATATTCGCATGGAGAACTTTTAGTATAAAATCAGAATTTACTGTCCTGATTATAATTGTCATTTCAATTTAAATTAATTTAAAGGTTTCCAATTATTCAGACTCGTACATTTACAATATTTTTCATGAACAGACTGATTTTTATGCGAGATAAAAATGGTCAGGGATAATTGCAAAATACACGAGCTTTCTAAATATTTATTTCTCTTCTATATAATCTAAATTCTTTAAATATATTTAATATGAGTTTTAAAAAAGAGGAAGCAATAATTTCACGTGTCACAAATTCCGAAGATAATGCACGACCTCCTCAAATTCTGAGGTTGTAGTTGAAATGGGAGCTTCGGCTGTGCAAGTTCGGTTGCGTTCATTCGATTTGGTAATTTAGTTTGTTCGGATTAAGCAACGGCTTCCGTCCGACGTACACAGGCCGCCCCAACTTCATCGTTTCGAATGTATCCGATGCAGAAAGTTGTCTGCTTAACTTTAGTCTCGGCGAGGTGTATCTGCGATGAAGTTTGAGCGATGGAAATTGGTGGATTATCCTTGACGGTGATCAAAATCGAAATGACGATGCGAAATATTTTTTTATTTGTTCATCAATTCCCTGCGGATGCATTCGTATAGATCTACAGGGTGATCAGTAACTGGCGATCCAACCGAGAAGGGGATGATCCCACATATTAAAAAAAAGTAAAAAATTCACCCTTGTCCAAGGGATGCTTTCTAGCCACTCGAGGCCTAACTGTTTAAATGATTAAATTATTAGTATTTTGGAAATTTATAAACCCCAGGAAAAATTGTTGAGATCAATCAATTGCAACTCCCAGAGCGTCTCCATAAAACGAGAATAATATTAAAAATTCAATGGCACAATGTTCCTTTGTGCGTCCAAAAATGTGGCTAATAATTCAGAGGCCGGAACGAAATGCAGCACTTCGCGGGCGAATAGGTATATTGTTTCACGGGAACACGGAGCGTAGTGGGGTTTTAAAGCGATGATGGGGATGTTGGTGGTGGCGATCGAAATAACTGTATTCGAGGCGAGCCATTAGAGGGGTCGAAAACAGCACGCGTGTTTATGCGCTGCTCGGCGCTGTTTCCTCGAGACCGTATCACGGAGCCGAGCTCTAAAAGCAAATGTGTCTAACGCGCGCCGATTTATCTATGGCTCCTCAGCTATCATTGAACGCGTCCATCGATGCATCACCGATAATGGAAAATAAATCGTGCACGAAGCCAAGACTGGGAAGAGACGGGAAAACATCGGATGGAAAAGTTGAAACGCAGACATTCATCCTGTGTATCACACAGTACGTATTCCTCTCGTCATTTCAAGTAACTTTTTCCTTTACGAAAATGTTCTCCGTGGCTTAGTTCAGGAGCTATTAACGAAAAAGCACGAACCAATCAGTTGCGGAGGCGGAACCGGTTCGCAGGAACCGCGCTCTGATTGGTTCGTGCTGTTTCGTAAATAACTCCTAAACGAAGCCACGGAGAAGATTTTCGTAAAGGAGAAAGTTACCTCAAATGACCTTAGGAATCATCTCTTGCAAGCACAACATTTTTAAAACACCCTGTATAATGAACGTTTTGAAAATTTTAGAAAAGTCTGTCTCGATTTTTCGCATGGTAAAAATTGTTTTATTTTCAACGTTGTAAACTATGCTTCCGCTTTAAATGAATTAACGTTGCGAATCTATCACGACGAAATATTCGCAATGGTTTCCCGGATCCTTTACAGGGGTTGCTCGCGGACGCGTGAAGATCTTCTCTCGGCGTCGCGCGTCGCAGATAGCTGCGAGATAGCTGCAAAGAAAGAATGGAAGACGGAGCGAGAGAGAATTTCAGAGGAGGCTAGACAGCTCTTGTGCGTGTCGCTTTGTGATAAATACCGAGCGGGGAGCCAACGTTACCAATGGTACCTTGCTGTTCGCGTGACCAGGTGATGAGATCAAATCTTATTTATTATGTAATAAATCTAATAAATAATACTTATTTATTGCCGAGTAACTGTAATAAATAAGACCGTCAGAGTGCAGACGTTGGGGTATCTTTTCGGAATTGCGGTACAGAACTGGTTTTCATTCCGTCATAATTTTTATTAGTTTTAACAAAAATTGGTAACATACACTGTGCGTCATTTAACTTGGCTACGAAATGTATTATTACCAGACTGCAGATTTTATGTATCTATGACAAAAGTGAGTAGCTACAAAACAGTACGAGAATTTTAAAAAATTGAATTGGTATCAATATGTTAATTGCGATCCTCTAAAATAATTAAAGACAGAAAGAAATTCTCAAGTGGCTCCAGCTTTTTACAACGTGCAGGAAAATTTTGCATGTATGTAGATCCATAATTTAATTATTATATGATAAATCCTTCCACCACTAATTGGCAGCGACAATGCCCAGAAGAATGAACTAAGTTTTCAAGTAGATGTTTCAGAGCTAAATATACTGATCAAATATCCGAAGCACTGAGGACTATATCAAGGATAGTATCATCTACGTCGACAAGCATAAATCCATAGTGTGATTGAAACTTCGAATGCAACCTCTCTATTGACAAACTTTGCACGCGGTAGAACGGGCAAGAGTTAGAATATGAGCAATACCGATTGTATTCCAAATGTTTCGCATAGCACGTCGCGTTGCGACCATATTCGTGTCCATTTCGCTCTCATAGCCCGCCAATCAAACTCGATACTTCTCACTCTTAGCGTCGACGTAATTGGAGCGATGCGTCAACCAAAGAAATCTGTCCAGCTGATCACAGTTATCGACTGTATTTCGCATAACAATTTCAAAATTTATAAAATCACGTTTTGGTTATGTAGCTTCTAGAAGCCTCCACCAAATTTACAATTAACTATTTTATTCTCGCGAATTTTGCGAATTTTTTCTCTCGAACATTAAGACTTTATCCAAAAAATGTTTTCGTGTTTAGAAAGGCTCATCTGAAGCAGTGCCTGATAATTTCTGTTTTAGAAAATATTCTGTTATAAATAATGGCGGTTTGTAGTAATTATTGTTAAATGCTACTTTACATGCTAAAAATTCTAATAAAATTGGGTTTATATGAATAAAAATTATTTCTTATATCTGGTCAAAAAGTAGTGTCACTCATATATAAGTGACGTGGCAATTAACTTTAAATAATGTTAGACGAAACGATTCTGTAATTGAGTTCCAGCAATCAGAGAATTTCTGTTCTCTTGTCACATTTACGAATTAAAAATAATTTCCCAGACGACTGGCATATGACTAAAGCATACTTGATATCACATGGCAAGATTATACTTGCAGGATTATGTGACGTATGCTATTTTTCCGCGGCGAAGTAACCGGTTTAATTAAACGTTAATCTCGTATAATCAGGTTGGAGGGCGGTATTTCAGGTTTGATATCCCGTCGGAGTAGTTAGAACAACGCCATCAGTTTTCTGACCGGTACCCTCGCTAATTGGAAACGATCATAATTTTTGCCTCGCGATTAAGTTAATCGTCCTTGTTAAACACAAACCCTACTATCCTGGTCGGGGGTGCGGTGGTTGTGTGTACGATCGGCTCGAATGAATCGCGCCGTGCAACGATGAAACAGTGCGCCCCTTAATTAAAAAGCCACGCGTTCACGCTCGATTCCGGCTTTCTTCCGGTATGCACGCAAAAGTTAATTCAGCCGCACAGTGCTCAATTTTCTGTAATTAACGCGGTGTTCCGGATAGAAGAGTTCCCACGCATGTTACCCGCGCAAAATACCTCTATACAGCTCTATATCCCCTCAGTTCCCTTTTCCCCTTTCCCACTGTTCCTCGTTCCACGGTCGCTTGCCCGATCGACGAAACAAAAACGGCAGAAATAGAAGAAATTCGCGTGCCCCGGCCATAACAAGGCGAGTTCAATTTTAAATGGAACGCTGTGTGGACGCAGTTATTAACGGGAACAGAGGCCACCCGTTTCTCCCTTTTAATTAGCTGGCGGATCCCCGCGGACGCGTTAAGAAGGAAATAACGTGGCCGGACGCCGACGCTCATGTCAAACCTGTCCGAACGAGAATGTAAGCGGGGGGTGATCGATCGGATGTCTCTGGAGCTTTACATTCGATACCGTTTCTATCCGTCCGTCCGGCCCCGATAAGCACCGGAGCGGATCTTTATTTCGAATAAAATCCAATTTTCCAAACTCGGCGAATAAAGAAATTTATCGGAGCCCGCCGTACCGCCAGACCCGTCAAATATTTTTCTATCGTCGACCGACAGATGCAAGGGGACCGATCTCTCTTTCTGTTTCGCCACTTCTTTGAACACTTCGACTGGCCTCGAAACTTCGCCGTATAGAATCCATTTATGTAAACCTCATTGATCCCTCATTCTCGTCAAGTACTTGTTAGTTTTACATCTCTGTGTACATTCTCCCATTTTTTCTTGTTTTAATCGTGTACAGTGGGTGGAAAAAATATTGGCACACTTTTTAAAGAACTATTTTAAGGACCACTTTAATATTGTAACATACGACTTAGTACTTAGACTTTTTTAGGAGTTAGAACATTAAAGAACTTTTTAGTTTCATATCTCTTTATAGCTTTTCCCATTTTCTGCTTGTATTAATTACAAATTGAATACATGATGTACAAAATATTTGCAGTGGTGTCCTAGAGTCGAGTGCTAAGGGCTAATATCTAGTTACCAGGGACCATAACTGTTATAACCAAACAGAGCAAAAGTCATAGAATAACAAGTATTTCAGCAACCAAAATCGTATCGGTCGATTGGTGGAAAATTTTTTATCTTGTTGGTAAATGTTATCGTCGAGAGAAATTTATTTCGACCGCTCATAACAGTCATCGATAAGAGAAATTTGTTTCGATCGCTCATAACAGTTATTCGATGAGATAAATTTATTTCGATAGTTCATAACAGTTATCGATAAGAGAAATTTATTTCGATCGCTCATAACAGTTATTCGATGAGAGAAGTTCATTTCGATCGCTCATAACAGTTATCAATGAGAGAGGTTCATTCCGGTCGCTCATAACAGTTATTCATGAATGTGAAATTTGTAATAGTTATTATTAAATAGTACAACTTTCAAATGGTAGACATTCAGTTATTTCATAAGTTTTTTTAATCGTAAAATTAATTGCTACAATCAAAATTTAATGTGGCAAACAAACAGATTTTGCGTTGTCCTTATGGTCTGTTGATTCGTCTTGTTGTACGAAACCTTCTCAATGAGTTTCACAGGCTTGCGCCATCCGAAAGAGAGTAACTCAATAACTCAATAATATAATAGTAACTCAATAATTAGATGAGCACCCACAAACTGAATTTTCTCATCAATAATTATTATGAACAATTGAAAAGAAATTCGATAATCGATAACTGTTATGAGCGATAGAAATAAATTTCTTTCGTCGATAACTGTTATGAGCGATCGAAGCAATCGAAACATTTTTTCCAATTTTTTCAACACTAATGACTGTTATTTGTAACCAAAAAGTATAAAAATCGATATTTTTAATTATTTTGTTCTTCGAATTTTTTTTCTTTATATTTTGTATAGATTATCTTAACTTTCAATAATAATCAACCTATTATATTAATGATTTGTACCGTAGAACATTTTAGAATAACTGTTATTTTTGGTCCCTGCCAGTTACCCTCTTCTACGTCCTTGTCACGGTAGGGTGGCTGTTAATCACGATCGAGCAAGAATCTGTTTGTCAACGAATCAGTGGGTGTCGTCTGTTGGCACCGGAAGCGCCTCGGCGCCGAAAAGAACCGATCGGACGCAAAGAAGGAACCAGCCCTTAGGAATTCGACGAACCATTTACAGGAACCTCTGAAGGGACCAGTCCAGGGATTATTTTGATCCCTGGAAATTTGACTGCCGGTTAGGCCAGCTCCTCTTACCAGATCGCGTTGGCCTCCGCCGTAAAAGAAGTCGGCCCCTCGCCTTCTTTCCTCGACGATCGCAATTATATTCGAAGCCGACCCGCCGCTGCCGCGGGTAAATATGTACCGAGAGGTGAGCGCGACGGGAGACAAAAGCGTTTCCCCTACTATAATCCGCGTTTATGAAAGAGAAACGAAGCGATGAAAGAAATTAAAGTAGACTTCAGTGGACGAGAAATGCTACCCAACGAAAAGAGACAGACTTGACCGCTGCTGGTCCAACCCGACCTGGCCAGCTCAGGCTTGCGGGGCACGGCCGGGGAGAGAAAAAAACGTTCCCAACGTTCTGAAATTAGACCGACCGCTTCTTAGAAAATACAATAGCGTCGCGGACTGCCGCTGGTAACAGGGGGGCCGTGCGGGGAGGGTGGCCAACGGAAAGGGTAGAAAGGGGCGAAAGATACTCAACGTTAAGCGGCGGCCGACTGCGATCGAAGCTTTTTAGGCCCGCAAAGTGCAAGCATGGGATATATAAAACGCGCACCGGCTCGTAATAACTGGCTGCAGCCAATATGTACGAGTCCGGAAAGGTCAACGATCGTTCAAGCCCAGGCAAAGATACTTTGAAAAGCTCCCCATCCCCCCCCCCCCCCCCCAACGTTCAACAACCCCCGTTTTTCATGGAAATACACCCGAACTGTCGAAAATATGGCCGGGAGTACAGACCGGTTCAGGTCCGGCCATGATTGAATGAAACGAAAATGGAAGATCCGAAAATTGGGCTGTGCGTGCGTCAATAAATATTTGCGGGATGAGAATATGCCCGGTTGTCGCGTGTTGACTATTTGTTATTGTTCTTAGATGAAATCGTACGAAGTGACGAATACCGGAGCATTATCAATATTTAATCGACGGACTTGTGGACCCTGGGAGGACCTTAAGCCGATTAGAACCATCCTATTGTTCTTCTTGTGGACATATGAAGGGTGTCTCGGGCAGGGTGGTGCAAGCGGCGTGGGGTTCTTGTATTTGCAAGATTAAGTAAAAAAAAATTACATCTTTTGACCCGAGAAAATCGAGTTTGAAAATTCTGCGGTTACGCGTATTGTTCAGCCGTCTGATCATGACCGACCTATTCTACTTCTCGGGGATGCTAACGCGCAGCCGACAAACTTCCAAACTCAATTTTCTTGAAAACGGAGCGTCAACCGAGAAAATGTAACTCGGTTTGATTTACCTGTTTTTGCGAACGGAATCATGCTCAATTTGTCATGACACATCCTATATGTATAAGAGCCATAGATAAATAGACTCTTTGTAAATAATTGTACCTGGAATGATTCTAGTCGGAAGAAGTATTTAAATTTCAAATTAAAATAGTTCCTACTGCAAAGGATTAAATCAATATTTTTTTAAATATTAAGTAAATTTTTTTTTTTATTTTAAAGATTAAATCAAGTTTTTTTGTGCATGTCCTTTCTTAGTTATTTACGTTAAATCTTTGTTCTATTGTAAACTTTTATGAAAAAGGACCTCGGTCCGTTCATAATAAATAATAATAATAATAATAATAATAATATTGAAACATCATAAAGGATTTACAGATACAGTAGCCTCATCGACAAGGGACACTGAGGTCAATAACCTAGTTAGAAGAGTGCACAAGGGTACAGGTGTCACTGTGACTGGGTTACGAAGTCAAGAGGCAGCAACACCTGTTAAACGTTGACAGATAGCTCAGATTGAACCAATTTCTTTAGCATAGCGTATCTCAACAATGGAGCTCCTATCAGGGGTAGGTCTTTTGTGAGACTTCAACATTACAGATCTAAAAGAACTTCGGGATTGTGGTGTTCAACATTTTTAACTTTTTGTAAAATTTGTTGCAACGATATCGAAAAAGTTCAGCAGAAATGTCACTGCGATCTTTTCGATTGTCGGATCATTAACGCTAGAAAACAAGGGGATTACGCCAACCTTTGTAAACGCTATCGGCATGTAACATTTAAAGCAATAAATAAATAATAATAATAACTAACGTGGTTATTCAATTTTCCTGGTTTTCATCCGCATCAGTGTTTACAAATATTGATATTGTTATAATATTTGCCAGTTAGACGATAACAAGTTCCGCGTGACGCAATCAATACTGCACCGTCGTCTACGTTTCCAACAAACCAGATCCGCTGACCAGTTGAATTTGAAGGTGCGCGCATCCGAGGTACGTTCGAAACCAATTTTTTTGTTAAATGAACCAACGCGACGTACGAAAAAATTGAATTCGGTATACAAACGTGGAAATCCACCAAAAACAAACAGAGAGAATGATCAAAATGAAAACAGTTAATTCCACGTTTCCACAAAATACCGTCAATAGGAAACAGTTTGCTCGTTGAATAATTTTTCGACGTGACACCGTTTTATTCGAGTAAACAGAAAGCTCGGCAACTTTTAATGAGTTTTCATGAAACCACTTTATCAACAAATCTGCCCCATTTTTTGTCGAAACAATTCATTAAAATCTAGTTGTACAGCAAACCAAAACTATTTTTAGGATTAGCCAGTTTTATTTGGCGTCTTATAACGCTAAAATAGTTTCTTCCGACTTTTCGGGCCAAATACTCCACTGCGCGATGTAACGATTAGTCGGAAAAATGGGGGTTACACGGTGTAAAATGTGTCCAAACAATGATCAGGGAAATCAGCTGGATCTACATGGAATGAGTAATTACGGACACTGGATTAAGCTTGAACGCTTGTTGAACTTTCTCCGGCCGATCCTCGAAACTACCGCATACTGACCGAATTCATTAAAGTGCGGGAAAGTAACACGGCGGGATAACGGCCACGGAATTACAGGAGCGTCGGGGAAGGAAGGTGGGTATGAAGGAGAGAGGGTACGAGGAGGAAAAGCTGAGGTCCTTGAGGAGGCATTTTAGTAGTATCGAGGATCACGGGCAGAGGGGTTCGATCGCGGCCGATATGCAATGAAGATTCGACAATGGGTTCTCGAGTTACTCCGAAATGCCGCCGTTAAACCGTCGAACTTTTGCGCGAGCAATAGTTCGAGATCTGTAATATCGACTCCGTTCCCTGGTGTCCCCCTCGCGACCCCGGCCTCCCTTGCTCTTTCGTTCGCGGCTCACTTCCTGCACATTCAGCCGTGCGAATGTACCGGACGAAACCTTGCGGTTGGTTAATTCGTGGACACCACTGATAGCCCGGGTCTTCCTGGGAAATTAAAGCCGAAATTCTTGCCTGATCGTTCACGGTGTTGTTTCAACCCTCTCCGCTTCATCGCTCGTAGTTAGCTAACTTGCGTTCTCCAATCTTTTTACCACGCTTATATTAGCTTGCCGAGTTGTCATTGTTGTATGCGTCAAATCTTGTAATCGAATTTTAAACCACTTCCCGATGAGCTAGAGACTTGAACTGGATGACAATGCTATATTAAAAAACAAATTTTAAAAAAAACTGTACGTTCAGGAGAAAAAAAATTTTAATATTAATCGTCACACCTCATCGCGCGACGCTCGGTAGTACGTCATCGCGTTCAGCGATCCCCACTCCGCGCGCCAACGCTCCCTACTCCACTACGTGTTCCCACTCCGACTCATCCCCACTCCACTGGCCCATTTCGCACCGAAGGAGCTCAGCGTGGTATTCCGTTCATTCAGATCCATTTCGTACAATTTCTGACTTCATAAAGAGGCGTCGTCTCTCATTCTATGTCGCGTATTTCCATATCTTGCGTTTCTATATCTTATTATTTCATACCAGTATTACTATATCTTGCGTTCCATTTAAAAAAGACCAAAGAGTAGAAAATAAAAAAGTATATTAAAAAAAACTTTTTAAACACCACGCTTAGATCAAAATGCACTAAAAAGGAGAAAATTATTTTTGTCCTCGTCCTCCGAAAAATATAAATTTAAATAAAATCATGACATTAGTGATTATAAAAATAAAAGCGTGGAGCTCTAATCTATATGGACGTAATCTTTGTGGGCGCTCCGCGCTTTTATTTTTATGGTTATACTAATGTCATGATTTTATTTAAATTTATGGTTTTTAAAAAGTTTTTTTATATATTTTTTTCGGAGTCGAACTGCTGACGGACTGCTGGCTTTTACGTTGGTTTGTTGACCAGACCTGCGACAGTACTGTGAGAGGGCTAAAATACTGTCTTTAATGGTTAAGGGATGATTGCGAAATTTGTCCCCGATAATTGGAGAGTCATCGAGACCTTGAAGAAAAACCATATATTTTTATGATAGTAGGAAATGGGGGTGACTGTTTATAATAATTACAGGGGGTAGTTTTTAATTCTTAGAACGGTTTGACAGTTCTGCATTTAATCTTCTCATTATTCTCATAAATGCATAATATCGTCAGTCTAATAATACCCCATTGAAAAACTGTTATGTTAAAATGTGATCGTTCCAAATCGCTAGGACAAATTACAAAAGAATTGCATATGTGTGGAAAACCAATTGAAATTGTCGAATAGCATTTGTATGTATTCATTACAGTTTCAGTGAATATACGCTTTGAAAATTTGTCGAGTATTCACGTTTTCGAACGTGACTGAATAGCGTGTCTGACCAATGCTGCCAATTTCTCCTTGTAATAGAGAGTGCTCGATACGATGATCGCAATTTACTGTTCATAGTAGAACAGTTTCTACCTCATCAATATCTGTTGAATTATGTATTGTGAAAAATACTGGAATTCCAAAGTTTTTGATAAAATTAAATTAATTATAAACATTGAAAAATAGAATAATACTTTTCAGTATTGAATAATGTGTGTATTCAATGTTTACCTAATTACAGATCTTTTGGATAGCGACAAGAGTATAAATAATCATAGGAAGTCATACGTGATTTCAATGAAAAATGTTTCAATTTAGATGAGCCCAATACCACAAATAATTCAACCGAGAAAGTTATAAATATTTTAAATTTGCAGTTTAGATGAAGCACATTGTTTAACGGGTCGGGAATCAAAAATGATTGGATATTTTAATAAGCACAATATTCTAGAAAATTCGAGGTAAGAGAATGTAAGCTGAGAGGACACGAATCAGACTAATTTAGTACCGAGTATCTCTAGTGCTGCTAGCTTTGGTGTGAGAAGCTTGAATCTGATTAACTGGAAATCGAAGATCTCGAGACAAATCAATTTGACGTTGTTAGGCTTCAATTAAATTATCGAAGGACCTATAAAGTGAATCATTTTTACTCAAAGTAGGAAATTCGATATGCTGAAAATTTATAAATTCGAATCAAATCAAACTGGACGTTTAAATAAAAATAATTCGATCCTGGATGTTTGATCAGATTTCGATGTTTAGTCTCGTTTCAAATTAACCGTAGATCGAGTTAGTCAGATCGGAGCAATTCAAGACTGAACGAGTTGCACCAGATCAAACCAGGATTGATAGACTCAACTTGGACGGATTGAAAACTGAGCAACTGGAATGGGGCCAACTCAAGATTCAGAGGTAAATCGTATCACTCCAGGACAGGAAAATTCGATGGAAATCACACTGACGGGGATCCAGATTCTCGCCAGAATTTGTTCATTCAAATTGGTTAGTCTCACAACTCATAGATCATAATTGCATAACATATGCGTGATTACAACTAGGAAGATTGAAGAGGGTCCCATATTTTAATCTGAACTGAATATTTCTAACGACATATTTATTGTCAAAATTTTGTAAATGTCACTATAAAATCACCAGAATTTTCATGCGACATTGAATTTTGAAATAACTGTTTTTTCAGTAGTGATACAATTTGGAAAAATAGCGTGTCTGTTGAGAACAGCCTTTCGCTTTCAGTGCAAATGTTTAAATAATCCGAATGTTTAATATTCTCGCAACCATAAGAATAAATCTTTGAAATTGGACGCGCCTTTATGGAGTGAGAGGATACGCTCCCTATTGTTTTTGCATATTGCGTATCCGATATAGTACACGGACAACGAAAACCAATGCTTCCGAGAAATACAGACTGTGTTACAAGGCACGCGTTCGTGAGGAATCCAAATATCGCAGCGCGACTTTAAGGTAGCATTATGTGCCGCACTCTGCTCCCAGCAATACCATCCACTGCGGCAAAAGGACTAATAAAACTTTGCTATTTACTGTGTAGTGTACGTTTATTTCTGGCCATTCCTTCTATGAACAGGAAAAAGAAAATATGACGAGAATGTACTCTTGAAGTCACAATATCCCTGGAAATTGTTTCATTCGCGGCCTATGCGACTGGAACGAGAAAATGCAGGCTATTATTATTCATGACTCCAGAAGCTAACACATTATTTTAAACGAAAATTCATCACTGCGCTCAGTTGCTGCCAAATAAATTCTCTCGCTTCACAGATCTAACATTACTTCTTCCAAGGACCCCCAACACTTCGCCATACTAATTGAAAGATTATGAAAATAAAATTTATAGTAATTCCTTGAAAGGTCTGATTCTTGAGATCATTTAAAACGACTTTTTCCTTTGCGAAAATGTTCTCCGCGGCTTCGTTCAGGAGTTATTCACGAAAAACGTAGACCAATCAGAACGCGGCTGACTGAACGCGACCTCTGACGGAGGCGAATCCCGTCCGCGATAGCCGCGTTCTGATTGGTCCGCGTTTTTAGTGAATAACTCCTGAATGAAGCCTCGGAGAATATTTTCACACAGGACAAAGTTCCTTCAAATGACCTCAGGAATCACCCTACAACATTTTTAGGACATCCTGTTTAACAGCTTCGCATTTCACGGAGATAAAGGGAAAAAAATAATTTTAGTTAGTCGAACATCCAGAAATGCACGGTTTCACGAGCAATCGAGTCGGAAGGTATCGAACAGATTTCGGCTGCATCTGACGGCCGCGTTGGCCAGGTAAGCGCAGACGCGTATTTCCAGTGCGTATCCGATGTTTGTTCCGCAGCTTTCGATTCGGAATCACGCGGTTGGAAAGAGCACGCATCCGCTTCATCTGCAACGATTCCAATTACTCTGCTCCAACGGCTCCTCGCAAAGACCGCCTTACGTGGGCGTATGCGTTCCGACTTTGTGACGCACTCGTTGTTTGATGACGCGTAGCCGTATAACTTTATACAGTCATTAAGTTAAGGATCCCTGGTCAGAGGGAAAGTTCTAGGATCGAATAAAATGTAAAGTTCAGCGTCCAAGTTATCCGCTATGAAACAAGGAAACTGCAGAAAAACCTCGACAGAGGTTTGCCATGCTATAATACACTCGACAACTTTGGAAAAGAGCGAAAATGTGTTTTTTAATTCGAGCTTTGTGTTTTATCGACTTCGAGGTCATTGGTGACATACTGGTGCCGAAGAGAGCTGAGAACCATCTTTCTCAGTGAAATATAAACAATGACAGAACTCTTCTTTTTGCCAGTTTCATAATTAAAGCTACGTCAAAGATGCAGTCGACAACTTTGGAAAAGGGCGAAAATGTGTTTTTTAATTCGAGTTCTGTGTTGCATCGACTTCGAGGTCATTGGTGACATACTGGTGTCGAAGAGAACTCAGAACCATTTATCTTACTAAAATATAAACAATGATAGAATTCTTCATTTTGCCAGTTTCATAATTAAAGCTATGCTAAAGATTAATGAATATAGCCTATCACAGAGAGAGAGAGACAACATCTAATTATAACAGTGGATAGAACAGGGAAAATCGACTCCTGTGAAAGAGGAAGAAAATATCCCATTTCATCCCCTTCAAATCTGGAAAGGATAAAAAGGAGCAGTTGCAAGAAAACTTGGAAACCATCCTTCACAAAGGCTTACTCAAACAAGGAATACGAAGTTGAATCAATCGATAGCCGAGCTAAAGTCGAGATTGTAAGCTTGCATAAAACAGATATGGATCATCACGCGGTTATGAAAAGTCTTTATTTTGTTATGCAAACTTTAGTTATGCGAATCCAAAAATACGTGCAGTTATTTAAACATAAAGTTCAATTTAATGTGAAATGTACAGCAAATTTTATTATAGCCGTTCATACTGTTTAGGATATTATGTAGTTTAATCAAGGGAATCGTATTTCATACAGTAAAAAATACTTTTCTGACCTTTTACACCAACCGGCAATGAAACCCGGAAAGAAAGGAACTTCAATGTGAGAAAGAAGCATCAAATTTGCATGAAAGAAATATTGAGCAAACTGCTAGGAAAATTTTTAGAATACATGAATTATTTCATATTATACTGCGGATTTGTATGAAAAATGGAAATTGTTTACGTTAATTGCAAGATGCAAAAGTTGCATACATTTATTTGTATAGATGATTCCAGTACTTCAAAATGTATTATTTAAATCATATAATTATTGATATGTAAGTTATAATAAAATTGTGTAAGTTTGAAAAACAAGTTGAAATTATTAAAGGAGATGTTTAAATGTATGATATAGTTTTACTAAAGATAAGCTTTGAAAATTTGACCAGCCTCCAGGTGCTTGAATGTGA